>APFE031386465.1:79719-93301 GCA_000404065.3 Pinus taeda
CATCGATCAAGCATGTTAAGCTTTTTCTACCATATTTTAAGTCTTGAATTAGGTAGTTTGATCAAAATTGGGCAATGTTGACTAATATCCCTAGACAATCGAGGTAGAGGCAAAGGCTAGACAAGAGGAGAAGAATCTAGATTCTAGATGGTTGATGAATCTAAATGGTTGATGCTCGAATAATTAATCATTAATGTACAATGGATGTTATATCTATCTTGATTTATGCAAAAATATGCATGTTTTCATATCTTCTACAACTAATTTGGTATTTGAGATATTTGTTTTGAGTATAAATGCAAAAACATATAAAAATATATATTATATATATATATATATTATAATATATATATATAATATTATATATAGCAGACGCTTCGCTTCCTAGATTTTTGGAAAATGACGCTTCGGCGTCCCCGCTTCCAAAAAACGTCCCTGCTTCGTGCAACATTGGGTAGGAGGCCTCAACAAGAGAACTTAATCAATCCTGTCCTCACAGGAGAACTAATTATCCTGCTATACAATCGCCATGGAGAACACATCATCCAGGCCGCACAGGAGAATTAATCATCCTACTACACAATCGTCATGGAGAACACATCATCCAGACCTCATAGGAAAACTAATCATCCTGCTACACAATCGTCATGGAGAACACATCATCCAGACCTCATAGGAGAATTAATCATCCTGCTACACAATCGTCATGGAGAACACATCATCCAGACCTCACAGTAGAACTAATCATCCCGCTACACAATCGTCATGGAGAACACGTCATCCAGACCTCACAGGAGAATTAATCATCTTGCTACGCAGGAGAGTGAATAATCCTGTGCCACAAGAGAGCGAATCATCTTGTCCCACAAGAGAGCGAATCATCTTGTTCACAGGAGAGCGAATCATCCTGTCCACAAGAGAGCAAATCATCCTGTCCTGCAAGAGAGCGAATCATCTTGTCCCACAAGAGAGCGAATCATCTAGTCCACAGGAGAGCGAATCATCCTGTCCACATGAAAGCAAATCATCCTATCCCAGTGCGCACCACCAGGGGAGGGTGAGTTACCTTGTGGTCGTATGTTGCTCCAGTAAGAACCACAAGCCCCCAGAGCTCCCAGAGCTCAATGTATACAACATGCAGGACCCTTGTGCAAGGGTCCCTTGATGACTCCAAGTCGTTCGGAAAAATCACAGATTTGATCTTTCCCTCGGGGCATAGACAAAGTGTAACGACCTGTACATCATCTCATAGCGATGGAGCTTCCTTGCTCATAGACTTACCATATCCCAGATAAGGTAGTACCTGATGTCTATATGCTGGAGCAGTCGTCGAATACGGGAATCCTCAATAATCGAATCCCACCTCTGGTTGTCACAGAGAATCACAGTGGTACAAACAACTCACTTGAAGAGCTTCCCCAACTAGGCAGCTTCATACGAGATCATACTCGTAGATATGTATCCGGTCTCAGTGTTGCTTATAACAACCGACTTCTGCTTCTTGCTCATCCATGATATCGAAGTGGAATTCCAAAGAGAAACAACACTAAGAAGTGCTCTAGTGATCCTCCACATTGCATGCCCAATTAGCATTCGAATAATCATGCAGTTTCATATTTCCGACAGTGTATCTCAATCCATGAGAGATTTTGCCCCAAAGATATCTCAGAAGATTCTTGGCACCAATCCAGTGAGGTTCAACCAAATATGAGCTCACCATGCTAACTGCAAAGCATATGTCCGGACAGAAGTTCACCGAGAACATCAACGCGAATGAGTTTATGAGATTCAGAGGAATTTCCCAAATCTGGTCCGATGTCACTACCATATAACTTCTGAAAGTTAAGATCCTCAAGGTAGTCACAGGCTTGCAGTTCACCATTCCACATCTGGAATCCAACTCCCTCTTACTTCTACAAATGAGAGGGTCTGCACCTGTTAGAAGTAGGTCATCCTCATAAGGTGCTGGTATGAGAGGTCTATCATCCACAACCTTCGGATGGTTTGGATCCGTTTCACTCCTAGTGAATCTCAGCTTTATCAGATAACTATCGATTGTCTCATACTATGCCCAGGATGTTTTGCTTCAAGCCATAGAGGGCTTTCTTCTACCTGCATATGTGAGATTCCTGATTATCAATCTCAAACCCCTTGGGTTGTTCCAGACCTGTGGACCTGCTACATGAGGGGAATGGTTCCCTTGTAAAATTTTTCTTCGGTACATCTCAGACATGTACTTTCATGCTCCTTTTGAATTCAGACATCCCTATCACCATCTGACTCACAGACCTTCAGTACTACGTGACAATGGACATGGCCCCTAGTGGACTTCCTGCAATTTGATACAACCCTGAACTCAAAAACATTTTTGAAAATTCTATTTCCAAACACCTACCTTTCCATCGATGAGTGCCACCTCGAAGCCTTTGACTTCCATTTCCGAGATGGACACCATGTTCTTCTTGTGATCAGGTACATAAAAGTGATTCAGGGTTCCTTGTTTTATTTGAAGAGTCGACCATTTCCTTGATGACCTGCATTACCTTCAGACACTCCTTCGCAAAATGGCCGAACTTATTGCAACCAAGGCATTCACCGTTCCTTCCACCCTTAGACCCGAACTTCTCAATGAAGTGAACTTTAGATGGGCCATCAGAAACTTCTGCTACGCCATTCTGATAATATGTTCTGCTTTGACTTCACCCTTTGTGAACTTAGAAGAGAGATGTGGAACCCATTGATCCTTTTGTCTTGTCCCTATTGTCTTTGGTGATTGCTCTTTCACTCTTGCTTGGGCATTATCTTCACCTCAACTCTGATACCATTGTTAATTTTAGGTATGTTCTATGCTAGAGCAATTTATTTCAATTTCTTCTTCCACATTAGCAATCACATTAGCATAAAGTAAACTGCAGATAGAACATAAATATAAATCGCAGAAGACAAGCCAAGACAAGAGGACACAAGATGTGGTGCTAGCCAGGGACAAACCCCAATGTGGGGAAACCCTTGATCAATTCTTCTTTTATGTTCTTCAAAGTTCAGCAGAGAAAGTGAGAGAGATAGTACATTTACAAAAGAAGTCAATCACTTTGACTTTTGATATCGGCATGAGATCAGTGGAAGACATATTGCTTCAACTGATTCTCTAAGGTGACTCGTTCACCTATCATAGTGCTGCATCTCGTCTATTTGCTACACATTACCGTGTGACACCTTGTTGTACTGTCACATGTCTTGAACCTTGATGACTGAGCTACTCTCATCTTCATGCTGCTCATCATGCTGCATCTTCCATGGTCTTATTCATCATCAAGCTGCCCATGCTCATGATCTCATTCATCATTATGCTGCCCATGCTCATATCATCATGTTGTTTATTATGCTGCCCATGATCTCATACATCATGCTGCCTTCCTTCGGAGATAGATGCTCCCACTGTTTCGGCAATTCCTAGTATGGCTTTTCCAGCAATTTCGGCTTTTCTGACAGTTCTGACAATTCCAGAATTTCCAGTTTTTTTGGCTTTTTCGGTATTTCTGGCTTTTCCGGCGTTCCGGCTTTTCTGGCAGTTCCAGCTTTTTCGATAGTTCCGACTTTTCCGGCAGTTGTGGCTTTTCCTTAGGATCTCTCCTCCTACTAAAACCCAAAGACAAGTAGAGAGAGGAAGAGATCCAAGTATGTGTAGAAATGACTTGAAGTTCTCTTCTATTTATACTAAAATGTAGAGTTTGAATAGACATGACTGTTGGGCTTCTGAGCTTACATAAGTTGCTGGCCGACTTAACAATTTGTCCATAACATAAATAAATTCATAACTTCATAAATACTTATTGGAATTGGATGATCTTTAGATCAATCCTACACCTCTCAATGAGAGAGATCCAATAAACCCCAATGTGGGGAAACCCTTGATCAATTCTTCTTATGTTCTTCAATAGTCAACAGAGAGAGAGATAGTACATATACATCAGAAATCAACATTTTGACTTGTCAAAATAAGAGCAGAGATCTTCTCCAGGAAGATGACACAGGAGGTAGCAGATCTGAACACATGTGATTCCATAACCATGCTGTACCCATCACTGTGTTGCACCCATCATTGTGCTGTACCCATCATACTGCATCCATCATGTTGCATCTATCACCATGCTGCATTCATCATGCTGCATCTATCACCATGCTGCACCTAGCTAGCTGTCTAATCCTCAATTAACCCATGATTGTAGGTTTGTCCATCTCATATTGGAACATCACCGTATAACCCTCTAATAATCTGAGATCTCAACAATGTTACACACAACAACTCCATACATAATGCTAATGATATGAGTCCTTAAATATCCATACGAAATTCACTGTGATGTTATGACCTGCGGCCTAACACAGTCTTTAGGGAACATATTCATTTTGCTTGTCCCTTCACACAATGACCCAATCAGACTTTATGCAGTCGCCCTATTGGATACTTCTGCCCATCATAACATCCCCAAACAAATGGCCATGCTGTCACCTACAATAATGTGGCATAATCTCAATGGCTAGGTGACTGTGTAAGGCGGCATGTGACCATCCTCCTGTAGCTATCAACAGTCACCCTTAACTGCGGATGGGGTCACCTCTAGATCTGCGGTTTAGGACAATAGATAGGAGCCACTTCTTAGGCCTCCTTTACTACGGTTAGGACAGAGACTAGAGGTCCCTTTAGCTGCGGATTAAAGCCTTATTGACTGTGTCCTTGGGCACATTTAAATGCTGTTGTTTGGAGCCTCCGTTAGCTGCATATAAAACACTTATTGATGGCGTCCTAGTGCACCCTAAGTGCTGCCGTTAGGAGCCTCCTCTAGCTGTTGTGTGTTTCCTTATATAGCGTAAAAGGATCTCCCTTCTCTGCGGATTAGATCTCCCTTTGAGGATTGCGGTTAAGGCTTTTATGGATCTTCCTTTAGCTGCGTATAGAGGCTCCCTTTGACAATGAATGGAAGCCTCCATCATGGCTGCGTTAAGTGCCTCTTATTGCTGCATACACACCCCTAATGACTGCGGTCTAGGACAACGTATTAGGGCATCATTTAGCAGCGGTTAGGGCTTCTCCACACCTGTGTTAAGGCTAGCTTCATGGACTGTAATAAAACATGGAGGACAAGTGGGGGCAATTTGGTTGTTGGCCGACCTTGACGAATTGTCACATAACATAAATAAATTCATATATCCATGAATACATGTCAGAATCGGATGATCTTTAGATCAATCCTACACCTCTCGACGAGAGGAATCCAAGAAAAATATCAGTTGCCATGAATAAGAAGACCGACATGGAGTTTGGCCCTAATTGCCAATTTTAACACATTTCAACTCGATCATCATCATCTTGGATAAGAACATCCTCTAGTTGCTCTAATCGCAACATTCCATCCTCCAAATTGGGCTCCTCTGGATTTTTGTCCCAAACCTTAAGGTCTTTATTACGCTTTGCATCATCATCACTTGGCCAACACCAAGACTCAAGTACACACTAAATTAGGAAGAGTAAGACAAAAAAGTTCAAGTTCACAACAAGTCTACAAGTCTAATCTATGAAAAAAGTTGTAAACTATGAATATATCTACTAATCTCTCCTTCCACCGCGAATAGTATGTGAACCTCCACGTGCTGGCGATGAAGAAGATGGTGGCTCTGGAAGTTGTGGTAGTGGAACTGATGAAGATGACTTCCTTGCTGTTGGCGTTGAAGCATGGAACCTGGGAACCATGGGACCGGATGGGGGTGGCATCTCAACTCGATCATCATCATCTTAGATAAGCTCCAATTGCTCTAATCGCAACACTCCGTCCTCCAAATTGGGTTCCTCTAGATTTTTGTCCCAAACCTTAAGGTCTTTATTACGCTTTGCATCATCACAATAATGGGACAACAATCACAAGTTGTAGTGAACATAAGCCAAGCTCTCTACCTGTTCTAAATTTAACCTGTTCCTTTAACACTGTGGATGAAAGAATAAGAGCTCCATCACCTCTCTGCAGAAGAAGTGTTTACCACCTGTGATAGCACCCTCAATGCCAAAGTTTATAGAAGTGGAGTAGTACCTCCATGCATGTTCCACCACTCAATAGAAGATAAATTCTCTCGATCTCTAATTGCATTCATGCTCCCAAATGGACCAATGTTAAGCATATAGTTGCTCAAATGTTTTTGTAGCGTGGCAGATTTCTCATTAGGGACTAATTTATCCAATGCTTTCATATAACCAGATAGAACCTCTGGATCTAGGTGTGGTTTTCCCTTGCGCCCCTCCCCAAGTGTTGGTGTTGAAAGCCATGACTAATGATAGTATTTAGGTGTCACAACATATGCTAAGGCATGCAATGGAATGTTTAGCATATCCCATCATTTTTCCACCTCTGCACGAATATAATTGTACAAGGTGATGTTTCTAGGATCAACAATGTCTTTAATCTACCCCAACATGTTATCCATCCTTTCATACACCTCCCCAATTATTGGGCAATATGAATCTGCAAACTTGATCATGTAATAATTGGTTTGGTGAATTGCAAAACATATTTAATCTGTGACTAAAAGTAACTGTCAAGAATAGTGTCCTTGGCTACATTAGCACAATCTCTATTAATGTTAATGCCATCCCATGATACATAGGTCAACATATTAGTTAAAGCTTGTCTCACCTTCACTAGCCGTCTATAGGTGAGGTAATAACTTGCAAATCTTGTTTTTTGCAAGTTTAAGAAATTGCAACTTGGAGTAAGTGCTATAAAAGTAGTTTACCCTTGTATGCCTTGTGATAAATTTAATGAGTTACTTCCCTCTCATGTAAAGCTCATTAATCTATCCACATTCTTTATGCTTCACAATATCATGCATCAAAAAGTTCAATGTGTGCACCAAGCACCTGAACCAAAAGATGTGTGGATGAATTCAATATTTTTTTTTCTGCTGCCTTACAATTTGCTGCATTATCAGCGATCACTTGAACCACATTATTAGGACCAACATCTTTGATTGATTGCAATAGGAGATCTGCAATGTTTTGGGAAGTTGCATTGATGGAGGAGGAGGAGTCATGACTTGCAATAAACACTGCACCTTTAGCAGAAACACCAAAAACATTTATCAAATGTTGGTTTTTAATATTTGTCCACCCATCTGATTCAGTGGATACCCCACAGTTCACCCACTCATTTGTAAAACATGTCAAAGCTCTTTGAACCTTTGTTTTTTCTCTTTCTAATAACACTATTCTTTCTCATAGTTGGGGCTCTTGTATCCTTTCGGGGCTTCATTGATGCCCTTAAACATATCATGCCAGTAGGGTGAGCAAAGCACATTGAATGGTACACTGCAAGCATAAAGAAACCAGACTATCTTTCCATCCACATCATCCTTCCCAACAACATTTAGGAAATCCCCTATTGTTCTTCTACTTCCAAAGGTTGCAGAAGTACCATGAGGAGATGAGCTACCAAATCTAGAGGTTGCACTTGATTCAGAATGAGTTTTTTGTTTCTTGTTTTTTTTGTTGTGCAACCTCTTCTATTTGGATGTATTTTCTTCTTTGTTCAGTTGAAACCTTAGGGAAAATTGCTATCCCCACGACACCCTTTTTCTCATCACTGTCCATCACCCCACAAAGATGCCTCCTCACACGGGGATATGAACCACTATATGATTTTCCTCCAGCTTCCACCACCTTTTCCCCTTTCAAGTTTGGTCACATAATTCCACAAGGGTGTCAAAGTAGCTTTCCCCTCTTGCATTTCAGTGTCCTCTTCATCCCCTTCCTCTACAAACCCTTCCTCCTCATCATACATTGGGTCACTCATATGGGGACCACTATCCTCTTGTTTTTCTTCTTCCCTTCTATTCCTACCCCCCTTTACCATCATGAAAACCAAAAGTGGAATGATACATACAAACCAAAAGAACACCATTTTGGAATATGAATATAGATAGACAACTTGCAATGAAATGAGCAAGAAGAAAGAATGGGAAAGAGTAGGAGAGGGAGGAAAAAAAATACAAACAAGGACAGAAAAATGAGGGAGTTTGGGGTTTGCACTTACCTCTTTAACTCTTGTAGATGGAAATCCTTCTTTACTCCTCCAATCTCCTATTCCTTCACTCCTCCTAATTCCTCCTCTTTCACTCCTCCAAGCTCTCCTCAAGCTTCTCTTCTCCAAGCCCTCCAAAGATGCACGAGTGAGGAAAATATAGGGGAAATGACTTTTATCCCCATCTATTCTTTCCCTAACTCACCTTAAACCCACCCCAACTCTAAGTTAAAGCAAAAATAAATAAAAATAAAAATAAAAAGTGGGTTGGCCTCTGTGGAACCCCTTATTGGGCTTTATATCCACTCGGGATCCGTTCGGATCTGTGCTCGATCCACTGCGGACCTGAGGTGGATCCCTGTTTGGAACCATGGATCAGGCCCGCGTAATTCAGAATTTCCATGAACCGACCCAATTCGGCGGAACTCCAGATCCGATTTTTGAATCCGTGGTTTTGCTAGAGGATCCCCCACAAATTCATATGGGACGTGGTTCTGCCTTTGGAACCTTGGGTGGGGGGGAAGGATCATGCAACATTGCTTGGGATGACTTCAAGGTTGTCCTTTGCAAGTGGTTCTACCCATTAGGGTACACTGATGTAGTGCTAACACAATGGCTACAACTAAGATAAAGCATTGGGCAAATTGTCCAATAGTTCATTGAGGACTTCAACCAAACCTATGAAATTGAGGCAAGGGATCTTGAAAATACTCTTTATGTTGAGTTTACCTATGCTCCCTTCTAAAGATTCTCCTCGTTCCAATTTATTCATTAGATTTGCCTTTCGATTAACTTTCAAGATTGGAGCTAAGTTACATTAGGCTAATAAGCCTTGTTAACACCAAATTTGTACATAAATTTGAGTGTTATGTTCTAACTTCTAGCATATGTTCATGTATACTATATGGGGTGAGCTAAAAGTTACAAAGTTCACCATTTGACATCAACTACTTGTGAACATTTATAGTGTGGTACCATTGTTGGGGGGCAAGCCAAGTTTTTTGGTATTTATAGCATTAGGTTCCTATTGTAGGTATTCTTCACCTAGCATTAGGTTGTTATTGTAAATATTAATCACCTATTGAGACCGTTGGATGCAGGATCTAGTTTGTTTGATGATAGTTATTGTTGCATATGAACCATGCATATTGAGGGATCACACACTTTTATTGATAGCATTATCAATAGAGCAAATATGGATTAAAGGTGATTAGAGGTTTTCTCCATCAAACTTTTATGTCGTATAGGATATCCTAATCCATTTCTTAGTGAGGAAAGAAAGTGTAGTTACTTTACATATTATGAAGGTTTAAGGGGTGAGTCAGTTCACCGACATCTTAGAGATTTTGATTGGTTGACTAACTCTTTTGATATGAAACATGAAGATGGGTTGATGAAGTTGTCCGTGATGTCCTTGGCCGGAGACTCTCTAGGGTGGTTCATTCATGGTTACATTTAGTTATATTACATCTTTGTTGAAGTTGGAAGTAGAATACATATGCAAGTTCATATACCCTAATGAAGATAATGATGTTTCTGAGGATGATGTTGATTTAGTTTATTGTTCATCATGGAATGATGATGATGAGGTTGTTTTCGACACCCCTTCTTCCTTTCTTGAAAGATAATTTGTTGAATTTGACAAGGATGAAGTGGTTGATAAGATTCCTTCTATGAACAATGTCTTTCCTTCCTATATTTGATGATGTACACACTCTAGTTGCTAAGCAACTGATATCCCTTAGTTGCCATGTTAAAGTTAAAGTTGAAGTACCTTTATATATGATATAAAACTTCTAGTTTAGGGTGAATTTGGTTTTCCTATAGTAGTGAGAATTTGATAGCAGTTATTGTTATTTTTGAGCAATGGGAAAAATCTATTGATTTGGTAATGGTATCTTAGCCTGAGTTTATTTCATCATCCATTTGAGTTTGATCATTGCCTAGATTCAAGAGGCTTTGTTGATCTAGTGGAGCAATATGTAGAGCATCTATTTTAGAGGATGACGATGAAATGCCTAGGGTTTTTTCCTTCTTTCTAGATAAGGATTTGTCTTCATAGTAAGTGCATAGTTAATCATTCTTGGTCCCTTTGCTTTCGTTGATTTTTTAGCACATAAAAACGAATGTTTGCATTAGCCAACTTCATGGTTGACTTCACTGGAGATTTGAGTGCATTCACAAGTTTTAAGAGCTACTTGATAGCTTGAGTGCCTTCATTAGTATTTTGAGTATGTTGATTGGTAATGAATGGCTTGGGCCACATACGAAAAAAGAGGGAAACAAAGGAAAAAAAAGACATATTTCTATAATTTAGGTTTAGAGTTCCAACCTGCTTTTTATTTTGTTTTTGGTTTGAGGATAATTCTATTTCTAGAGTAAGTTTGCTTTGGATTTTAGTTTTGCTATTCCTATTTAGTTAGTTGCTTTCATGTTATGTTTATTCAACAAATGATTTTCATTCTTTACTCTCCATGGTGAGTATGCTAGGATGGGTCATTCACAAGATAATTTCTACATGTTCAAATTCTATTTTTGAGCAAAAAAGTTTTCTTTTCATTTACATGGACAAATCTAGTAGTCATCCATGAGATGCTTTCAACATTTTTAGAGTCTATATCCGAATAAAAAATCTTTCTTGTGAAGATTATGGTCAAATTAGACATTTGAATTTCAATGTTGGGGTCACTCACAAGATAGTTTCTATATGTTCAAATTCTATTTTTCACCAAAAAAGTTTTCTTTTCAGGTACATGGACAAATCTAGTAGTCAACCATGAGACACTTTCAACATTTTTAGAGTCTATTTCCAAATAAAAATTCTTTCTTGTGAAGATTATGGTCAAATTAGACATTTGAATTTCAATGTTGTATGTTGTGTCTTAGGTTGGAGGGTGGTCACATTGAGTTAGGTCAAGTCCGAGGATTATCTCTAGGGGTTTGATTTGAGTCACTGACATGTTTCCAAATGTGTGTTTATAGATATTCATCAACTTCATGGTCCTAGGATTCTCAACATCCCATAGGGAGAAACATCCCCCCAGATGAATACAAGGTTAACACCAGATTTGCCTACACAAAGTTTGAGTGTTATGTTAGTGTATTTTCATGTATACTACATGGAGTGAGCTCAAAGTTACATAGTTCACCATTCAATGTAGATAGTTGTTGAGTACCTTGGCCATATAGGTACATGGGAGGTGTTACCCCTCTTCAACATGAGTACTCTAGAACTTTTTGGCCACGCCATATAAGCCTAAAGGATGTGCCTTATAGTCCTGTAAAGCCACGTGGCTGTGTGTTATTTGTGAAAGTGACTCTTAGACCGGTTGGTGTGGATGGGCGTGGCTACTCCCTGTCTTGTTTATTTTGTTATATGTCTGGCTTTGTGGCATTGTTGACTTCTCACTGGTGAGCGATAACTCCTTGCCTTGATGGGTATTCTTATACCTTGGGATGGTCTGCGGGTATCATGGAGTGGGAATTGCTAGGACTCATGGTTTAAGGGAGCATTTGCGTCAATAAAGCCTTGTAAGGGTTATCACCATAGATACTTTTCCATGATATTATCCCTTTTGATCTCGGTGCACCTGCTACCCCACATGTGCCATGTGTCTTATGTATTTTGCACTCTCCTTTGGCCTTGGCTTTGTATCTTGATAGTCTTATAGTTCCCAATCTAAGTTGCATGATACAGGGAAATAGGTATGAGTTTTCGTAATACTTGTAAGTTGTGGGTATGAAACGTGACCCCCCCAAATTACAGAAATGGGGAAACACGATATATATATATATATCTAATATATATTCTATATATTATAATATATATACTATATATATATATATGTGGGGAAACACGATATAATAAGTATATTATAGTATATATATATATGTTAGGACATTTAAGAAGTGTTACGTGCAATCATAAATCATACATGATACCAATGGTGGAAAAAGTAGGCAAAAAGTTGGGATTAAATCCCAAAAACCTGATTTTTTCAGCAAAACGATTAAATCGGCTGACTTTTTCACTACCGAAAAATCCGCAAATTTAATCGAATTAATCCTGATTTTATCGGGAGTCTACCGGAAAAGTCGGCCATCTTGAGAGTTGAGACTCAGAGAAGACTCAAGACTCAGGGGTGATTCACTATTTTGATATGTGATGTAGCACTAGACTTCATATACATATTATATATTAGCTTTCTTTATATGTTTATGTGGAAATGCATTTATTTGATGTTGTGGATATTCTAGACGCTAAAAAAAAATAAAAATAAATGAATATTTTTGTGTTTTTTTAATTTTGCCAACTTTTTAAAAAACCTCTGGACTTTAACGAGTTTTTCAACTTTTGGACTCTTGCTGATTTAATCCCGACTTCGAATTTTTCCACATTGCATGATATATTATTATGTTATGATTACATTGTCCAATGTCATTGAATAAACTATAAGTCTATCAATTATACATGATGATGAAACATACTAACATCATATTTACTCATGAATTATCACATAATAAGTAGTAATATCCTAAGTCACCTGACACGGGGATTCGGGACACGCAGGATTCGAGATTCGTGGTGTCGGATTCGGACACGCTGACCCCCCGGAACAGGACACATTAGGACACGTTATATTTTATTTTATTAAAAAATATATGTATATATAGAGATATTATCATATTTCTTACACAAATTTTAATTAATGCTACAAATTTATTGATTTCAAACATAGATCTTTATCTATAGCTATTAGCATGCATAGTACATATAAAATTCAAAGAAATGTCAGTGGTACTGGTCACATAAATGATAAATCTATTAAAAATTTAAATCATGATTCATAATTCATAACTGAAAGACAACTTACAACAACAAGATAGTAAGATAAACACACTGACAATTGTAGTTTTCTCATTAAGTCATCAAATCAAAATGTGTTACATAGGTAGTGTTGGTGCAATGCCAATGGCAAATAGAAATAGAAAATATAAAACAACTACAGGTATACAAGCCTCAAGGCATAAATCAGCATGAGAATCAACATCACTGTCCCCATCATCATGGTCCCCACTGCTCTCCTCTGCATCCTCCTCCCCTGTATCCATAGTCGCCTCTGCATCTACTGGTATGGAGGTTGACCCCTCTAAGTCATCAAATCTAACAGGCTCTAGCACTGGATCATTGAGATCCATGTTGGCCAATGCCAACTCAACAGTGGTGTCCAGACCCATATCATTAGGAACAGTGTTACTTGGGAGCGGGAGCGAAAGCGAGGAGCAGGAGCGAAAACGGGAGCGGGAGCGACATATTCAGAAGCTCTTGGTTTGGTGCTCTTGATTAAATACGAGTTCCATACCCTAATACATGACAAAATTCAATGGAAACATTGCAATCCCCCAATCCTAAAATCCTGAAAAATTGATAAGTCTGCTGGATTTTGAATGAAATCTAAAATTCTACTTTCTCCATATGAAATCCAATGAGGCCGGAACCACTCTCAAACATC
>APFE031386471.1:0-11904 GCA_000404065.3 Pinus taeda
ACTTATGTATGAACTATTTTACTTCTATTATGAATGCATTCGATTATGTTATGTTGAATACTAGGTTTATGATTTAATATTGTATTGATGTGTGAATCTATGTGTTTTACTTTGTTATATGAATGCAAGTAAGAATATTTTTTTTTGCAAAGATAATTGTAATGCATGGGGAAGTTATCCACTACTTAAGCTAGTTTGGGTAGATACAATAGTAAGAGTAATTATAGAGGTGTATAAGTGTCCAACTTGCCTATTTAGGGTAAGCGAAGGACGATCGCAGACCTTCACGAAGGTCTTCAAGCCGAATAAGAAAAGTATATCGATAAGCCCTAAACATCTTATCCATCTGTGTGAAGAAAGGATTAGGGTGTAAAACGACATCACTACCATCTCAAGGTGTGGAAACTTGGATTTTTAATCCCCCGATACTACTTCGGGTGAGACTTCAGTCCATGCTCCATGGATTGATGTCGAAAGGGCAAGTAGTGTACGAATTTTCTTGGCTAATTAATGTCGATCCTAGGTGAGGGCCCATCAAGCAAAAAAATGGTTACTTTGTTAGGACCAAGATCTACATAAAGAGATGTGTGATGTTGTGTCACTCGAATCCAACTAAGAAAGAGATCGAAAACTAGTTGGATAAAAATATCCATGAATCTACGATTAACGAAAGTACACTAGTTGGATAGATATTTGTACACAGAGATACACGACATCTTCTTTTGTTCCTTCTCGGTCGAGTTATACGAGTGGACCGCAATATTGGCAGACGACCAAGGAAGATGGAGGCTTGACGGTCTAATAGTCTAGACACCAGAGTTAGTGTAGACATTAGAAGCCTCTAAAGGTAAGATCACATGCGTTGTTGGTCATTGGATCAATCGTATCATAGGAGGATGTGTGATAGAGTTTGCGGTCAATACCTTGGTTAGTTATATCAAAGCAAAGCGCCACTTATTCAAGCGGCCACGAGGTAAGTATTTAAAGTCTTTAATTACTTGGATTAACATGCTTTTGTTTGAAAAGTGGGTTATGCATCTACATCGACGTTTGGGGCTACTAGGAGTGGAAAGACCTTCAGAAATAAAGGGAAAGCATGCCTTGAATATAGTCTGCTAATTGAACCTCCCCTGAGTTATAATGAGGAAGCAACACAGGCTTCTCCATAGAGTGTTGTTCAATTGATAAAGCAAGTTTCCCGTGAATAACCCATCCACCCACACCACCTCTAGCTTCACCTCTGCCACATACACCTTTCCCTACACCATCGCCACCTAAGCCACCGTTCAGTATGGTGAACTTAGTAAAGCTACCTATGTTGAAAGGCTTGGAAAATAAGGATCCCGACCAACTTTGGTTTGTTGCAAAGTCTATATGGGAAGCTAAGGGTATCACAAATGATAAAATGAAGAAAGCAACACTCGTTACTGTCTTGCAGGAGCACACGGTAACATGGTACATTAAGTACTACACTAATAACCTGATATCTATGTTGGCATATATCCAAACCGCACTAAATAAATAATTCAGTAGACCTAAGTCTGGATTGCAATCAATTTTGGGATTCAAAGAGATCACGATGAAGCCTCACGAGACACCCTTTGATATGGATCAGAGATTGAAGTGTACAATACATGAAGCTAACATGAATCTGACAAATGGGAAACACCGCGAATGGTTTTTGGCCTCACTCCTACCTCATCTCAAGTTTGCGATATCACAAAAAAAGATTGGGACCCAGACGGAAGCCCTGGAAATTGCGATGAGATTACATGAGACACTGATACAAGATGTTAATCTAGAGGTTCAATAGGTTCATGCACAATTGTAGAACCATTACCTAGAGATGTAGACTCCGAAGAAAGATAAAACAAATAGGCTAGAGGTGTGTGAAGAAGTTTGGTGCCTGAAGTGAAAAAGTGAGGCGCATGACATAGATCACTATCCAATCTTTGAAAATTATGTTCCATGAGGGGAACCAATTCCTCTGAGGCTTGAAGATCCAACAGGACCATGTACAGGGCTTGCGCTATGGTGTGCTCACTTCCAGGTAGTTGGAAAACATGGTTAAAACAATTACCATTTGCTATAGAAATTTGTGCACACACCACAATAGCTCTTTTGCAACTTCTGCCAATGAGTGGGTCATGGTGAGTGCAATTGTTGTAGTTACGAGTTAATGATGGATAGAACGTCTGCATATAAGGTGCATACACAAACCCAGCCTTCGGACCAAGGTGCTTGAGGAGCATGAGGTGAATATTAGGGGCACAAATGAGGCGGAGGTGGTGGATTACCTCGTAGAGGTAGGGGACAAGTCATTTGTTACAACTATGAAGGGTCAAGACACTACAAACAAGACTTCCCGAATCCTACATGTATGTCATGTTGATATTGTATTCAGTTTGACCATACAACAAAAGATGGCCCGGTATTGCTAGCTAAGATACGTGAAAATGGGGTGCGGCCTTTGCAGCTGACTCAGAACCTCCAGATGATGAGGGATGAGACTTACAAATAGTATCCCAAGGTGAATATTGTGCTGCGAAGTGGGATGAGGACTGGTGAATATAAGGAGAAGTAGCCTAAAGAAAGTGAATGGGTCTGCAAAGCTATAGAAAGGGACATCAAATTTGATTTGAACCGCGCACAGAAAACATTTATGGAAGAAAAGAAAATCTTCGTTGAGGCCTCTACCTCAAGAATCTAGGACAAGCTAGCTGAAGAAATGGACCATTCAATTCTTACTACCTTCATGGAGACCTATATGAAGCTGTTGTGTGATAGCAAAGCTGTGAAAGGAATACAGGAACTGATAAATAAGTGTTATGGGAAAGAAAACGCTTGTGATGGACAATGTGTAGTCAAGAAGATTAGTAAGCATAAGGCAAGAATGCTTCATGAAATGAGGGTCACTGCACTGATAGGAGAATATGAGATGGATCAAGTAATTTTGGATCTGGGGTCATATGCGAGTGTCTTACCTAAACAAACCTTGGAGAGGATGGGGAGACCTACACTACAACGGTCTCCAATTTAGTTAAGAATGGAAAATCAACAGAAAATCATCCCCATAGGATGATTATAGCTAGTGATAGTTGATATTGAAGGCATGAACACATTGGCTGACTTCGAAGTGATAGAGATTGTGGATGACAACAATCCCTACCCTTTGCTCGTTTGGATCGATTGGGCCACTGACATGAATGGGGTAATCAATTTGAAGAAGCAGAAGATGATATTTTTGAATAAATCACTCTACATAGTAGTTCCCTTGCACCCTGCAAAAGGACCACTCTATACTGAACCGGTCCACAATTATGACAGTGATCATCGTCTAGACCAGATCTATAAGATAAGAGTGTGAGATGAGGATTGGGTGATGCCGACAGCAGATGAATGCATTTCTTGGGACCACAAAATTTCCTGCACATCAGATTGAGATGAGGAGTTGGAACACTGGCATAATCAATTGCATGAAGTATCTACTCTATGTTGTAATATGATGACCATGTCGTTATGCTATGTATCATTAGAGGTGAGGAATTTGGCCTATTATGACGGTTTCACTAATGTTGATAACATTTTGGATGCATTCTAAAGGTAACTGCAAGAAAAGTATTGTTTCCAGGCCCTCGATTGGGTGTTGTGTGTTATAACTACGAGATGGTGGTCTACGCATAAGGACAGTTTTAATGATTGGTGCGTATATGAAAAGATGATGAGATTGTGATTTGGTCACCTACAAGTGCGGCTAAAAGACAATTGTGATGGAAGGGATGATCCACGCGATCACCTGGTGAAATGGAGTAAGGTTTATGGAGACGAGCCTGAGCTTGAATGGGTGCATTTGTTTTGTCATACTTTAGATGTAATACAATTGAACTAGTACTTAGAAATAGAGCTCTGCATTGGAATTGAAGAATGGGTTGTTTTGCGACAATGATTCTTGCTGATGTCTAGCTTTGAGAATGTGTTTGAGAGTATTAAGGAGGAATTATAGGAAGTTAAGGTAGTAATCTTCAGAGTACCACAGGATCCCTTGGACTTATTTCAACCGGATTGGACCACCTAGCTAAGCTACATAATGGAGTGCTACAATGTGACTATCGAAGAAGAGGATGAGAACCCAAGGAACATTATAATCCCAGAGATTAAAGGTCACCACGAAGTTGAAGGACCACAAATTGAAAATTGAGTTATCAGAGCACCGCTAAAAAAAAATAAAATTAACATTGGGATAGAGGTAGAGCCGAAGTTTGCAAAGATTGGGGACTACTAGGATGATGCAACAGTGGATAAGATTGGTAAATTGCTCTGTAAATAATAGGACTTGTTCCCTAATAAATTCTCAGACGTGAAGGGGATAATAGGGGACCTGGGAGTCATGAAAATTACATTGAAACCAGATGTGAAGACGATCAAGTAGAGGCCTTAACGTCTCAATCCAAAGTATAAAGAAAGGGTCCACTTAGAGTTGTATAAAATGCTTGTGGTGGGCATCATTGAACCAGTATAAGAGGCTCATTGGGTAATCCCAATGGTCGTTCAGCACAAGAAACAGAAAGTTGAAATAAGGATATGCATAGATCTCAGGACGTTGAAAGGCACCTCCGTACATGATCCATTTCCAACTTGATTCACTAACAAGGTGCTGGACAATGTAGGAGGACAAGAGGCATATTCGTTCATCGATGGGTTCTCGGGGTACCATCAGATCTAGATTGTGCTAGAGGATAGAAGTAAGATGACTTTCATGACTAAATGGGGATGCTTTCAGTATATGGTCATTCCGTTTGGACTAAAGAACGCATTGATGATCTTCTCACATGTAGTCATTGCGGTGTTTAAGGATTTTGTTCACAAGTTTTTGGAGGTATACTTCGATGATTGGATGGTGTTTTGGTTGGTAAAGTTCCACATAGCTATTCTATGCTTGATGTTGGATACATGCTGGAGGTACCAGATCGTGCTCAATTTGAACAAATGCTTGTTTTGTGTCCCTTTTGGGATCTTGCTGTGTTGTGTGGTATGCAAACAAGGATTGATGTTAGACCTTGCTAAGATTGTGATCATAATTAATTTGGAGGCACGAAGAAGTGTGAAATAGCTGCGTGCAATGTTGGGGCATAAAAGATACTACAGAAAGTTCATCAAAAGCTATGACCATATTACTGCGCCAATGGAAAAGCTGCTAAAGGAGGATGTTACGTTCGATTTGAATGAAGAGTGTCAACAAAGCTTTGACATGTTGAAGGAAAAGATAGTCACCACGTAGATCCTAGTCTTCCCACATTGGAAGAAGGAATTTCATGTGTATGTCAAAGCCTCATGTATTGCGCTCGGGGTAGTACTGACAGAAGCGGGTGAAGGAGAATTGGATCATCCTATAGCATTCACAAGTAGGATGTTTTCGAAAGTTGGGAAAAAATATTCAACAACAGGGCATGAAGGGTTGGCCATGGTGTACGCGCTCGAGAAGTCCATACACTACTTGCTAGGTGGACACTTTAAGATGTATACAAACCATTCTGCATTGAAGTACTTGGTGAACAAGCCTATGTTGGGTGGGAGGAGATGTGAGATGGTTGATGTTGTTTGAGGAATATGACTTCAAACTACCAAACCATCTATCGTGCATTGAAACAAGGGAGGAGCCTACTAATTTAGATGAAGGACTGCCTCACGCGTAGCTCTTTACAGTGCGTGTTGCAGATAATAAATTTGTGGATATCATACACTTCCACATGATGAGAACAGTGCTGGAAGGGTATACTAGTCAACAAAAGACGGAGCGAGTGGTGCACGCGATAAACTTTTCTGTCATTGCATGGAATTTATAAAAAATGGGCTCAGATGAAATTCTGTGATGTTATGTACCTGAATTTGAACGAAAGAACATCCTTGCTGAAGCTCATGGAGCAACCACAGGAGGATATTATGCAGGAAAAGAAATAGCAGATAATATTTTATGTGCGGGGCTATGGTGGCTGACGCTTCATAAGGATTCAAAGGCTTATTGTAAGACATGTGATGCATGTCAGAGGATGGGTAGGTCATTGTGGAGGGATGGGATGCCTCTAAATCCACAGATGTCATTGCAGTTGTTTCAAAAGTGGGTGATTGATTGTTTAGGACCAATTCAGCCTCCACGAAAGAAGATGGGTGTGTGGTACATCATCACCACGACTGAATACTTGACTAGGTGAGTGAAGGCGCATCTTGTGAAGGATTGTATAGGGGAAACAACAACAACGTTCATTTTTGAGTATGTATTGACTAGATTTTCTTGCCCAAAGATTTTGATGAGCCATCGTGGTACGCATTTTCTCATTGAGACAATCAGTGCATTGATGAAGGAGTTTTAGGTTTATCATCAAAATGGTACACCATATCACCCGTAGGCTAATGGGATGGTGGAAGAGTTTAATAAGATATTGGATAACATGGTGACGAAGGTCTGCAATGCATAAAGGAATGATTGGGATGTGCATGTACTCGCGGTGCTATGGGATTATAGGATGACTTGCAAAAAGTTGATTAGACAAATGCCTTTCTAGTTGGTTTATGGCATAGAGGTTGTGATGCCGCTGGAGTATATTATACCTAATCTACGCATAACAACATTTACAAGAACGGTAGATCATGGAGCCTTGAAGAAAAGCTTCACGCAGTTGATAGAGCTCGAAGAAGATAGATTTTTGGTTGGATTCCATTTGCAAGTTCAAAAGGAGCATGAAAAAGCATGGAAAAATCAACACATCAAACTACCCACCTTTAAGGTAAATGATTTAGAGTTATTATATGATGGCAAGTTGGATAAATTTCCAAGAGAAATTCGGATGCATTGGCTAGGGCCCTATGTAATCAAGGAGATTACCGATCGTGCAGCACTTTAGTTGGTGAAGTTGAATGGAGAGCCATTTTCAAGGAAGGTGAATGGAAGTTGATTGAAGCCATACACTAGGGATCTGGCTAGATTACTATATGGAGGAGGTAGAGTCTTAGCATTCTAAGCAGCTGAAAGGAGTCACAAGAATATAAAATACACTGCCTTAGTTTTAAAGTTACACAACTAGGGAACTGCACAGAAGGGAGAAATTTCATGGTATTGGTGGAAGCATGAAGGGAGTTGGGGTATAGAAGGAGAAACCACATAGGGAAACTAGAAAGTGACTGTTAAGGTCACTAATCATGTGTTAATAGTGGGAAAATGGCTATGTGGAGTGGGGGCAACATTTAAGTCAGAATTTCAGAGCAAGATTTGTGAAAATTTGTTGCCAATCTAGCATTTATTTGTAGATTTTGGGTGGAACAGTCAGATTCAAATTCGAAATTTCCTATAAATTATAGATGGCCACCCAACGAAAAACACTTTGCATTATGAGAATTGTGGTGTTGAGCTATGAAGTGGGCATGAACCTTGACTATTTTGAGGTTGTGGTGGCTAGTTTAGTATTTCACAAGCTACCCAAAGCAATCCATGAGCTTATTACTGGATTCATGTTGGCACCTATGGAAATCGCAAGTGTTCACAGATTGATGGCCTCTGAAGGAGCTGCCCTGAAGGTTGTGAGTGTGGAAATGCCCGCAAAAGTGCGAAAATCATAGAGCTCACCTAGGTTGAGGCCTATGTTGCCCAAAGAGGGTCTGAGGATAAATAAGGATAAGCCAAAAGCACCATAGTCGGTGGATGTGTTGCCAAGGAAAAATTAGAAGAAGGAAAAGCCCATGGCACAGGAGAAAGGCAAGGTGGTAGACTTATAATCTGAGGAGGGCACCAAAGATGTGGATATGGGCTCAGACGACATTGACATAGAGGGTGTAGACCCTATCTCGAAGTTTCCCTAGTACATCCCTCCTTGCCAAGGAATGGCGAATGTCCTGAGGGACCTGGATGCGGGAAAATTTCTACTAAATACCCTGTTGCTACTAGACCAAATCATATTTGAAGGTTTGCACTTAGTGCACATTCCTAGTCTTAAGTTGGAGGATTGGGACTTCGTGGACACAAAGCGATGCTCCCACATGGCGATTGATACCATTATGAATCGTGTGTTTTATAAGGATTCTAGTGTGACTATGTTGGTGCCGTGACAATGGATAAAGGGGGTGGACAAGGCAAGATTGTTAAACCTAGTATGGGCGTTGCATTACCACTGCATGGCCATAACAATGATGGTGATCAAATAATTGCTATGCTTAGTGCACAATGGGTGCCTATAGTTGGGAGAACCGATACCCGTGATAGATATGTTGATCCACAGGGTCACGTTGTTACCACATTCAGGGTTGAATCTAGCCATGGCATTTGGAAGAAAGACGGGTGAGCACAACCTCACCATAAGAATGAAGGACAAATTCAAGCTCACCAAGAAACCATTTGAGTACTTAATTTCCAGCATAATCGACCCTGTGGTTAAGGCTGATGCCCAGATTTTGGCTAGGAGAATAATGAGGAAGTGTCGTGCTATTCAAGTACCAGCACTTGTTGTGTCGTTAGTGGCCCAGTGCATGGGGGGCATACAATTTAATTCAGTGCACTGCCTCTGAGGTGAGTACCTCACAACCTACAGAGAAGCACAAGTTGAGAGTAAGACCTTCCATTATGCGTGGCTCCTATTCTCAAGCAACACATTTTTCTTTCATTGTGGACCACTAAGGACACTGCGAGCGTCAAGGAAGCTAAAATATTTCAGGTGTTGATAGAGGCATGCATCCATGCCACGTTTAGCTGCAAGCCGAGGTTATCCCAACTTTCTTTGAGCTGTTATCAGGATATGTGTAATTCAAAGTGAATTTCCATGGTCTCCATCTAGGTGTGGAAGGACCTTGAGAAAAAATGGTATTAATCTTGCATACTAGGAAGCGGATGATGCAATCAGAGCAGTCATGGAGAGTTGGCCATCATAGTGGCACTTGAATTCTGACTTGTCAGCTATGTCTAGTAAGTCCAATGTGAAGCAAAAGAAAGAAAAGGCTTGGCTGATGATGTAGCAGTTGACCAAGAGGAGGAGAAGGGAAGCTGAATAAAAAGCTAAGGAAAAACATGTTGCTAAGAAATAGGCGAAAAATGAGGAAGAAGAGGAAGAGAAAGAATCTCATAGAAGTCATAAGTCCCCTTCACTATAGACAGAGGAAGAAGAGTAGCAGTGAGGACTTGGAGGTGCAGACCAAGAGACTACTCCATTCTGGGTTAAGCACACTAGCAAGGATGAAAAAGTAGGTCCACGAAAGAAGTCCAAGGCTAGCAAATCGTCACTTGACCTGATTACTTTGACGAAATGTGACATGAATTACATCGGGCACACAGTGAGAGACGTGACCATCGAGCTACTGCAGTAGTTCAAGCAACAACAAAAGCAATCATTGGTCACCATTCATACAGGTTTGTGCGAGTTACTCGATGGAGCATTAACTATGAGAGTGGAAGCTGACAAGGCCAATGTTAGTGCTCTCAAGAAGGTTGGGTTGAACTTGGTTGTGCTGCGAAGTGAAGCCCTTTACACCCTGCAAAATAGTGTGATCACAAAAATTTGGGCTAGAGAACAGCGTGTGCTAAATGTGACCAGCGAGCAGTGATTTGAAATTATATATTGTTATAGACATTTTTGGGCACTTCAACCCCAATCATAAATTTCCATAAACTGAGGGCTCCTAAGTCCCTAAAATTTTTGCTTCACTACCTAAAGGAACAAGGTCAGCTCATTACATCATCTCCCAGAAGTTCTCCACTGAAAACTGCTCATAAATGGTCAAAACTGGACTATACTGAAAGCTCAATGCAGAGGGTGAAATGAATATCACCTTCTCAGTGTACAAGGTGTGATGCATACTGAATTGCTCCTTTGTAGGGTGCGGTGGTCGAGAATGGACAAATGGAAGGGACAAAAATGCAAGGTGGAAGATCATGGAATCTTCCAGAAGCTTCCCCTCTAACACTTGCCTCTATATTTTCGACCAGGGATGAGTAAGAGATCATCATTCTCCAAGTGGAAGCAGGGACTATTAGAGAGAGGACACTAATCAAGATCCCATAATGTGACTTACCTCTCTGTAATCATCTATATATGGATCCCTCATCACAGAGATCCAGAGGCTGGAATTTTCTATCTTATAGGGAAGTGCTATTGGTTTTCTGGTGTACATTCATAGTGTTGGGTGATATAAGCTTTGCTTGAGGTGAAGAAGGGCTTCCTAGCTGGAGGATGATGCTGGGTTAGAACATATGGCTGCAATCCTCTTGCTACTTTTCATCTTAATAAAGCTATTATTGTTTTCTTCCATATTCTTCTGTACTTGTTTATATATGCATTTATATGGTTAACACACATCTGATCGTGTGTTATTTATGAATAAAGATCTTTGCTTCTTCGATAGTAGTGTGTTATTGTGATTCCACAGGTTCTTTTTGAAGTTGGGAAGATGAAGAAGAGGCGGCGAAGCTCTATCAAGAAGAAGAGGAAATCAAGTGCAAGACTCAGGTTGGTCTCCTTGGTTCTCCTCTTGTCTATTTTCATAAAAGAAAACAATAGTAGACTTTACTTGTTTGTTTCTAAGATAGCCACCCATCCTAGTGGGAATAGTAGCATCAGAGTGGACCCTATTCCCTGTAACAAAATGGAAACTCCATTGGGGAGTGACTAGATTACTTGTTAGCCTATCTATCCTTGTTTCTTTTATAAACTTACAAACGGATCCTGAAGACAAGCCAGCTAGCCTTCGAACTGCATTTGTTATACAAATGCAAAGTAGATCAATGTTGCTTCAGTCTATCTGTGGGTTTAGTTTATGAATTAAACAATAGATCTGCAATCAATCTAATTTCCCTAAGTGGTGGCTCTAGTAACCTCTTTAGATCACCCATGTGTTTTACATACACTAAACATTACTTACTCGGCCTAAACACCTGAACTAAATTGCAAAATATGAGTGAAAACATGTTTAAAGTCTTGCACTGCTATCATCGTACCCTGCCTTCAAAGCAGTCTGTATGCATCGCACTTCCCGAGTGCAGTAGGTGCGCTGCATACTAGTTTCACTGTGTAACATGTGCGATGGTCAAGGAGGGTTAACTTCACCCTCAGACTATGGTTTTTTCTCACTGTTTTCAGTCCTATTCAGGAGTTTCGTTGTCTATAGTCAGTTTGTTTCTGTGAAAACTCCCTTCTCTTGCATTATTCCACCTCCTGAATGCAAAGAACTGTAAGTTTTTTTTATGTATTGTTCGTCATTTTCAGTTCTCTTTTGCAAAAAAGTAGCATAGTCGAAATGTTGCCTCTAGATCTGAAAGTGTCGTAGCTGTCGTTTTCAGTTTTGGAAAACAATCCCATTGTTCTTGATAGTCGATTATACAGTTACTATTGCATAGAATTTGAGTTAGTAGTTTTAAAGTGTCGAAAAGCAATTTTCATTTCAAAATCACAAAGTGTCTCTCCTGCTTTCACTTCATTTTGAAAAAAAAATTGTTGAGTACTATCACTTTAAAAGTAATTCAAATTTTCACATAGCTTTCTTAACATCATTCATACATTAAGAAGGCTGAAAACAAATACATGCATGTGCATTTTCATTTCGACAGAGTGGTTTGATTTCGAACTGTGCATTTAGTGTGTGATCTGTGCTCTGTGAAGAAAAGTCTTTCCTTAGTAGCTAGGATTTTCATTTCCGAAAGAAGATTAAACATTTGTTTATCATCTTAGACTGAATTTTAGGAATTATATACACATCACGAAGTGAACCTGAAAGACAAATTGTTAAGCAAGATCAACTTAAAATAAATTCAATGAATCTAACAACGCTTTGGAACTTAACACACAACATCTAGAGGTCTAGGCTAGAGACGTATTCTGGTGTCGTAAATCCTGGTAACTATTGTTTTTAGTGTTGGTTGGGTGATTCCTC
>APFE031386472.1:0-11204 GCA_000404065.3 Pinus taeda
CCAGATGGCTGCGTCCATACTACGGATCTTGATCATCATGTACTCTTTATGGATGGCTGCGACCATGCCACATATATCATGTCTTTGAACTATCATACTGTATCTCTTAATGCAGATTCTCGGCGGCAGCTATATATGGTCTTGTAAAGCACTTCACCTCTCTCTCTCTCTCGAGGCTCGTGCTTTAGGGGGCATCTGTTACGCAGTAATTTGTCACCGTTGGTCACCGTCCTTGTTACCCTTGCTTTCGCACACTGGAGGACACATTTATGGACCTGTGACCAGTGACATAACTTAAAAACACTTGCATTGGATTCTCCTAAGTATGAACTTCAAAATCCCTGAAGACACCTTTTGCAGATTAGCCCTAAAAAGTGCCCTTTTTCCATTAGCACGGGTCCATAGTGTCTTACCCACGCCAATGGCTCAGTTCCTCCAAAGAGGGCACATCCATGGATGCTCTGTCATAGAGCAAAGCTGCGCCACCCAAATTTGGTTATGATTTTTAGCCAGCGCGCACTGAAGTGTTTTTTCCTTCATTACTCATGCAGTTCTCTGGGGAAAAATCTCGTGGAAGTGGTCGAGTGTCATCTTTTTATCCATGACAACCAAGTTCAGTGGCTATTTTGGGACAATGCCAAATCTTCAGTAGGTGTCCAGATACAATGCCTACTTCCTCCTCCTCCATCTATAAATGACTGTCACCCTGCATTAAACCAACCAGTTTTTGCTAGAGCTATTGTGAGTGCCAAGTTCATGCTGGATTGATAGTGAGAATTGAGATTTATAGAGGGGTTATGCTGCCAAAATATTGAGAGAGAAGAGGTCACTTTGCAAGGCATATTTAGCTGCTTGCCCAGTTAGAGGAGATTCGACATCAGAACCCTTTGGTTGTAATATTTCTCTATTTTTACTGATTAATGAACGACTATCATTATGGTTCCACTCATGTGTATTCTAATGGTATTTGAGTTATATCTTGTCTGACCGATATATAATTGCATATACTGGATTTTACGCTTGTGTTTGTATCGTTCTTTGCTTGTGCAGGTGTCCGTTTACGTGGAGCGTAAGGATTGTGACCAGCCAAAGCTAAGGGATGGGAGCAGCGCTTCTTCTACAACAAATAGCGTTGGATTCCGGGTAGATCATTCTGATCGATCTTTGACTTATGCAATTAGGGACCTGCGTGTAGCGTGTGTGATTGTTGCTAGACCTGTGTTGGGCTAGTGGGATCGCCTCTGTCCGCAGAGGGGATTTACCAGTTCAACACCCCGGATCAGTCAAATTGTAGGACGCTTAAACCTGGCCCACAACCCAACTTTGAGCAAAACTTTGACTGGCTCATTCTCTCTCATACGAGCTCGGATTAACGAACCATTCACACTGTTGTGATCAGGACGACGCGATCTACTCTTTGGTATTGGTTTGAAAAAATTTTGATCTCTTTGATTTTCAAGTTTTCATAAGCCCTCTTTGTCCTTTGTGTGTCTCTAGAGCCACCCGGATCAGTCCTCCCCACTGAGGAGCTTTTGGTCCTCCAAAAGCATGAAAAATAGTTTGCAACTTCTCTATACCTTGTCTGCATCACAAGCGTCCTGAAAAAGGTGTCGCTTCCATCTCCTTCACCTTTGTTCTTCGGAGCCTTAAGCAATGAGCCGACACCTATAACCTTTGCAACCTGTAGTACATTGTTTTGAAAATGACATGCTTGACTTTCATTACCAACTAATGACCCAAACATCCCACACTTGCCACGAGTTTATAACACATACTCGGTGGTCAAGTTTACATCAAGATGGACACAATAACCCAGCTACAAAAACAAGGCCAACATATCATTGTTGCTCCAACAAGTGAGAAAACACATCATCACTGCAACACATAATTTACAAAGATAAGGCCAAACACTTTTTTCATTTTGACAAGTGATGGAAACACGACATCACTTTCACAGTTTATCATGCAACACAAAATAAGACCAGACATCATTGTTTCTTAACAAGTGATGGAACACACATCATCACTTTTACATCTTAAAATGCAACAAATAATTTACAAAAGCGCGACTATGACAAGCTAACATATCTAGAAACCATTTTTCACTTATCAAGGTGAATGAGTTGCCTCCCTGTGGTGGTTTTTCTTGTTGAATAATTGTTTCACCTGGTTTATGCATCGACACATTGTATTTTAGGTGCTGCTCTGGATGGAGCCTTCAACAAGTGGTTCTCTGATGGCCATTTCTAGTGCAATGACTGTAATACATCTTATTTCTCCAGATCTATTTAACCTGCTGTTGAGAAGGTCTTTCATGCCTCATCCTTTTGTGTGCTACCATTCTTTTCCAACACTTAGACAATGTATGGTTATGTAATCCACAAAAGGTACATGTTTTTTGATTCCATGATTTACGTTCATCTTTAACAACATGATTATAACTGAAATGAACATTCGCATATCGAGAGTGGTTATACCTTTCCTTACTATCTCTGGTGTAAGTATGGCAATGAGAACTGGCCTCAGCTCTTTCCTTGCAATGGAAACTTCCATGAGATGATGGGGATGTGTTCCCAAAATTCTCTTTCCTCGACGATTTCAATGATGTCTTGGAAGAATCTGACACCTTTGAGCATTCTCCCTCGATGTATCTCAAGCTTGCAAATTAAGGTCTCTGCACATCCTCCAATGATTGAGTTCTTCCTTGGTTATTAACACCAAGTTCTTTTTCATCCTCATGCCTCGTCTTGGTAAGGAGCCTCATGTTTGTCCCTGTAATTGGGATCTCCACATCTCCAACAGAAATCATACTATGTGATGACGAAACTGAAAGAACATCAACATCTTTTACCTCCTCTATCAATTTGGAGAGATCTAATGAGGGCTTCTCATCATCTGTTGTTGGTGGTTCGCTTGCTATCTTGGCGCATTCCCCAACTTCCGTTCTAACATACCCAAGTCCTATCTTAAGGGGTAATTCTTCTACTTTGATGGGATTGACAATGCCTTGGCCATTAATGCCCAAGCCTTTCCCTTCATACCCCATTTTCTTTAATAGTTTGGAGCTAATTCCTATGGTGTGATTTTCAAAAACAACAAAATCATCATCATGAAACATACATGAATTCATAGAATTACTTTTTACCTCACATGGGCCATGCTGCAACTTTTCCGAGGCCTCGTCCTTAGCTTGTAGCTATTGTAGAAAACTTTGTTTTTCCTCTTTCTCTTCATGTAAAAGAATATTCAATTCAGCGTTATCTGTTTGAAGACTTTGGTTGTTGTGTTTTAGTTCTTCGAGGGCTTCTTTCATTTCTTGCAACTGAAGCTACAATCGCTCCTTTTCCTTTGTCTCTTTTTGTAGAGTTTCATACATTATTTCCACCCTTTTGGAAATTTTAAGCATCGTCTCATACAATGCTTTTTCATCCTTTGCTACACGTTCCATTGTTCACGCTTGCAATTCACATCCATGCAAAGACCACTCTGATACCACTTGATCCAGGTCCAGGTGTGACGAAGGACTCTTGAATTCCAAGACCTTTTACTTTCATGATGTGTTAAATTTCATTTTTAAAATAACATAATTGAATACATCCGCATGTTGTAAAGAAGATGAACATGACATTCATCAGCACGTGAAATAACAAGACATTGATAACGAAGTTCATCGAAGAGGGATTACGTCTTCGGGCCCTTATGTCAAGATGGTATAGGCCACTGCATTAAGTGTTGTCAATAGTGATGATGTACATAAGAGGTGATGTCGCTATCATACAAGGAAAATACCCTCACGCAGGAGTGGCTCTAAGAGATGTTCCGCTACAGGAACTCTCAGTCAAAAAGGACTCCTATCAATATGACATAAACTCATGCATGATGATAATGAGCATCCTGTCGACATGGCATAAAAGGGATCTCAATGCAAAGAGACATGGTGACAAGATGAGTATCCCATCAACATAATGACAAAGCGATCTCAAATAAAACATGACAACAAGTACATCCTACAAATGATTCCGCATCACATCAAGCAGGAATCATGAAAACAAGTAAGAAACAAGATCCCTCATCAAACATCAAACAAGGATCTGTGCAGCACAATGCACAGAAAAAGAAGTACATGAGCGCACTACATATACCTCACATCCAGAGGCCATCTGAAGAAAAGGATGTCAAACCGCTGAAGCTGGTTGTACCCTCAATTTCGTGGTGTCGAATCTCATGGAAATGGCCACTTGCACATGAATACTAACACTTGTACTCCACTTTGAAAAGTGGCCAAAAACTGAAATGAGAAAATGGAAAATCTAAATACACCATCAGGTTTGTGGTGTTGAATAGTGCAAAATCGACTGTCAAATTTATGAAATTCTACGAAAGTAGAAATCTGGGGCTTAAGGAATCTTTTAGATTCCCCCTAGATTCTTCAAAGACTCTTGCCTCTGTTTCCTCTACAAGTCTACTACTCAGATCAGGAAACTGACTGTGCCATCGGGTTTGTGTCGCTAAGAGTTGTAAGATCGACATAAAATTTGTCCAATTTGGACACTGCAAAAATTTCACCCCCCTGGAAATTTTGCTCAATCATGGTTCCCCTGCAATAAATTAATTAAAAAAAAGTATTTCGTCTCGATTTCAATGTGCACTCCTAGTTCCTCCATGCTTGTGGTTGCACTGAAAAATGAGGTCTATATATAATTTTCTAGGCGGACATTACAATGAAGCTGGTTTGGCATTGTGGTAATCTTAAGCAGTTTGTTGAGGAGGGGTCAGGTGGTCAAACCCCGCTACTCCCTTTTTTAATACATTATGGTTTCTTGTCTTTTAAAATAACCACAAGCATGTTCATTTTGGGGGTCGGGTCTGCATTGGGCAGCCCGCCCCATAACCTCCGCAGCTGTTGGATGGCGCATTAAAAGGGTTGGTACGTTTGTATTAAGGTTTGGGTCATTGCATGAACGTTACATGGATGGTACATGGGGCCACTCGGTGGGGGCCGGCCCATGTGAGCCGGGCGAGTTCAATCCCTGCTGGCCCCGCAATTATTTGATTACAGATATAGTGGTGACAATGGGGTGTGGGTTGGGTCCATCGGAGGTGGCTCACCCACCCCAACTTTTGTTTGTTCAATTTTTTTTATAGGTGATGTTGGTTGGAGGGCTTGGCGGGGTAATGGCTGCCGAGCCACATTTAAATTTGAATTGTGGTATGAGGTTATGGGAGGGTTGGCAGGGGTCATGGCCCGTCAGCCCATAAAAATTTCGATTTTTGATGTAATATATTTTGGGGGTGGTAGGGGTGGTGGCTCGCCACCTCATATGTTCAGCTTTGTAATATGTTCATACCTTTACTTATTGCAAAGGTTTTCCATATTTGTGAAAAATGAAAATTAAAAAATGTAAAGAGGGTATACCCTAAAAGAAAAAACAAATGGTGAAAAGGATAAAAGAAGGTCAAAAAATGAAAGAAAATGAACCCCAACAAAAAGAAGGACCAGGAAAGTGTGCAAGTCTAAATGCCACTACTATTTACTTTATGCAGAATAAAGATTGTGTGCAACTTTTCATCTATACCACAATCCATGGAAACCAAATAGCTTAATCTTGGTTATTCCATGTTTTCAATTTCATGTTGTAGAAATAGAGAATAAAGATCTGACCAAACAATGTAATCTTGGCAGATAAGTAGATAGGTAGAATGAAAAAAGAGCTCAATAGTTTAATATGAGCCCTTGGATGTTATAAGTGTAGACTTTGATAGGCATCACCATGTAAAAGAAAAGAAAGTTTGATAAGGGTTTTCCAGTCTAAATGCACCCAAATAAAGAAGTAAAAATGCTAGGTTAAAGTAGGTAGGGTAAGTAGATGATGGTTGCAGAATAATATGTGGTGAATGATGATTCTAAATGTATCAATCTTTTACTTTCATGAAAAAGAAAAGGCATGTATTAAATGGAAGGCACATCAAGCAAGCAAAGTAAAAAATAATTAACTTCCCTTCTCATTTCCCCTAAATTTCCACTAATTTCCCCTAAGTGCCAAGGTATCTATCACATTTAGAGGGGCTCAGAGCATTTCTCTTACTTTTGGAGGGACCGGACCCTCGGCCCAATAATTTATAATGCCTAAGTACTTAAAATCAATATTCACCCCTTCATAAAATCATTCATTTTCTTGATAAAGTTTTTCCTAAGTAAAATCCTATTTTACTTAGGAAAATTAAAATATTTTCCATAAAAACCCTCATTTTTCACCTAGCCTAAGTTTCAAATATATACATGAAATGTTTTAGACTTAGCGCTTTTTCCATTCAATGTCATATTAACTACTAATTTATGTTATTAACTAATTCCCCTATAAAAATTTACCCGCTCCCGTATTATTTTAACTATGTAAAAACCCCAAATTCTTATACATATCCCGCCCCTTGGTTAAAATATAGCCATAATACATTCCTAATTGGGATTAATTAGTTAATTTGTAACTAATTAAGAACCCTGACCCCCACCACATTAAATAAGGATTAATTTACCCCCACGGTTAATTAATAACTTTCCCAACCAATCCTGTTGTTCCTAATATGATTAATCTTTAATTGCGTTGGGCCCCCTCATTAAACTCGCATCACCTCCCCTCCCCGATAGCCATCCGATCAAGCCCCCCACATCCAACAGCTATCGTGCATATCGCACGGCCCTCTGCGACCGAATGTTAGCGTGTGATCGCGAAGCGGTTTTGCAAACAATACCCTCGCCACGCGTCACTCATCATATGATATCGCGCGAATGAGCCCAAATACCACCCCCCCCTCCAATAGCAGTGTGATAAAAACCCCTTTCCGCCCCCCACTAAACGACAAAACATCAAATCCTTCCACTGACGCCACCCGACCAAATCCCGAAACCAGCCAAATTCATGACTTTGTATAAAAACAAAAGAAAACAGTTCGTTGTCCTATTCTGCAAATGCATATATCCATGCAAATTGAATGACAAGTTCAACCAGTTTGTGCTCCTAGCCTCCAACCAACTTCAAAATTTGTAGTTGACATCGCTCAAAGTCCCCCATTCAGACCTAGTGTACCTGCATTCTGTTGACCGTCCCTAAAAGCACGTATTTACCAAATTCTCATCAAGAAACCCTATGAATACTTGTTTTCGCTGCAAATTAATTGAAAAGAATCCCAATTCATCATAATTTAGTTACCGCACTTGAAATTCAAGTTCCCCAGACCCTCTGTTTCACTAATTTTACAAAGAAAACCCCAGTTTCCTATTTGAATCAACAAGAACCAGAATGGAAACCCCGGTAGCCCTAAATATTGCACCCATTACCACCCCTCATCGTGATTTAGACTATCTGCCCCTGGCAGCTAGGGATTTTCAAATAAAAGACCTAACCACTGATAAAGACCACTTGAAAGTATTTTTCCAATGCCGAGATAATATCTTGAATGGCTATGATGCCATACGACTGTGGGAATCAAATATCCCAATGTATTTTCTCCCCTATATACACGTTTTCCCTTATATAATCCATCAGTGCCATGCAAATTATGACCCCATCCTCAGAGCAGTGATGTCTTCCAATCAAACATTCCTCTTTACAATAACTACAGACTCAATCAATGAGATGTTACAATTTCATCCTAGTCAAGCACTCATCCCCATTTCCCTTGGAGATTTGCTTGAGAAATCAACTAAATTATCCCAACATGAACTCAGTCGCCTTTGTCAAACTTTTGTAGATAAGAACTATCAACCCAAAGATCCCCCTCCTTATATGGCAGTTTTCTTCACAGAGATAGGTAAGACTATAGTTGATATGATAGTTGCAGTCATGGGATTCAACACTAGTGAATATGTAGATGAGTTGACCCTAGTATTGATGTCCATTTTTACCCCTAGTCAGCCCCATGCTGTCAAGTACAATAATGCTGCATTTATAGCTAAGAAAATCCATAACCAGTTCATGAGGCTGGAGAATGAAAAGGTATTCAAGTATTCCACATTCATATATCACCTCATCCTCTAGTATCAGTCTGACAAGTTCTCATTTTCTGTCAAGAAACTTGATACAAAGGGTAATCCAAGGTCAGTAATTTTTTGGACTTCTATCTTCCATGAATCTTTTGCTTGCCCTTATACATATAATGAGTTCATTGACCAGTTTATCCACCCAGCGACCACCTTGCTGATAGGAAATCCTCCTCCTAGGATTAGTGATGAAATTAAAAGGATCCTTCAGCTATCAAAATAGTACAGAGTAGGTGACTGGTACTTATACTAGAATCACACAGAAATTAGGGTATATGACTGTGAGCTTAATCCATTCAAGCTACTAAAATATGTTCCAATGAGACTATTTTCTTTGGAATATTATAGACAGATGATCCACTCAGATCCGATTCATTTCACCAAAGCCAAGAAGAAAGCACAACTGAGAATCAAAGATCACCTAGGCCCATTTGTCTGCAATAATAGAGAAGCAAGCAAAGCAGCAGAAGAAATCCTAGAAGACCACATGAAATTAAACAAAAGCTTTGGTTGGACTCCATATGACCCCCACAGTTTCATCTGTGATAAGAGAATGAAAAATAGATTATGACCATATTTTCATCACAGAATCCCAGAAATTGAGCAATATGCTAACATGGAAGAATGGAGGGAAAGGACTCTGGTAGAAATGGATAGTGATCAGGTCAATGTAGAAAATGTAATAAAAGACCTAGAAAAAACACTTGACCTGAACTCTTGTGAATAGGTACCAGTTGGGACTTCTCAAGAGCCAACACCAGGGACTAGTGCCTCAACAATAGATACTTCTCAAAGGCACTCATAGGAAACAAGTGAAACACTTGCAAAGACATCACAGGGAAGAGAATAAGACACCATCACTCCAGCAACAGGACAATCAAACATATCAAAGCAGCCTTAAACCTCTCAAGAACAGGCTCAAACATAGACCCACCCAACTCAAGTTAACATGGGAGACCCCCCAATTTTGCAGACTCCTCTGAATGAGGAAAAGAGCTTAAAGAGAGACAGGGAACTAGTTACCCCTACCAGTGGTCCTTCAAATCAGCCCAGTGCTAAGAGGCACAGGCTAAATCCCCATTTAGAAGAGGAATTTTTTGAAGAAACTAAAAGGAGTCAGAGGAAAGAAGGTGCAGACAGTCAGCATACCTTCTGTTATGAAACCAGCTCAAAAAAGATAGACAAGATAGATCAACGCCTTAGAATTCAGCCTCTTCGAGGGGGCAACCTCCTTTACATTACATAAATGAACAATTCTTCGATGATACAAATGAAAAGACCTCCTTTCTATAGATAGGAGTCTAAGGGGTCATCATAACCAGAGCCGACATAACAATAATAATGTAAGGGCACAATAATAATAATAGTGGGCTTCTATGGGGCACAATAGTAACAATATGGGCACTACATGGGTACATCAATATAATAAGTGGTTTGTACTAATAACAATAAGGGGTGACACTATTAGTATAGGGGCCTAACATGCCCCTCTCCTTCAAAAAGTGTTGTCCTCAACGCTTGAGTAGTTCTTGATGCTTCTGTATAAAATTCTTGTCGCCCCATGTGGAATCTTCTGCTGGTAAGTACTTGCACCTGATGAGATACATTGAAATTGATCGATTTCTTAGCTGCTCCATATGAGGATTCGGTGCATCCTATAACCTGACTCTAGAAGTAGCATCTGCGTCTGCCAGGCGTGCATTTTGTGATTGTATCCATGCCTGCACTGTGGCATCATCTCGTTTTATAGATGGCCCTGCTGATGAAAATGATGACTGCACCAACACTGGGGTATTTGCAGATAGATTAGAACCTCTTTGATGTAATACTAGCATCTTGCCATGCAGTAAATTAGCTAAACCATTTAAGTCCTGCTTAGCATGTTCTTGACTACTTGCGACTTGATGTCCCTGCAAAACTCTCGATTCAGCTTGATAGTTGCATAGAGAAGAGCTTACTGTGGTGACTGCAATATTTGTACCAGGAGAACTACACCCGCGTTTTGATGCATCACTTGCTTTTCTGGCAACACCACACACATCACTGTCATTTGTCATATTTTCAGATTTCATTACCTGAAGACTGGCAATGGACCTTGAACCATCAGCCTGCTTTAATGAGGCCCCATGCATGAGTGTGCTATTTCTTGAGACCATTTCAAGTAATCTGAACTGTGTTACTTCTGAACCAAATTTTGTACCTGCAAGGGCTAGGTCACTGGATGTGGTAACAGTTAAACCTGACCTTATGGAGCCTTGTTTTACTTCCGGAGAAGGCAAACTAGCTCTTCCATCACCACTAGAATTTAATGTGCCATGCACAATCACTTCAGATTGAGGATTATGAATAGATTGGAAATTATCTATCCCTTGACATATTGCAGAATTTGAAACCAACTGTCTTGCTAACAAAGCCGTTGTAGCTAATGTAACAGTCCTGCCTTCAGAAATTAAGTTCTTTGGAAGCCCTTCAACTCTTAGTCTGGGATTATCTTCAACGTTATTTGATTTAATCTTGGTTTCACCTGGAACAATTGGCGAGGTAGTGGAAGAGGACACTGATGCCACAGATATTCTTTCATGTGACAATAAAGCACGAGGATGAGCCTCATAATCACCGACCCATCCAGGGCCAAATGAGACACCTGGGGGCAGAGCTCTCCTTATCTTCTGAGCTGCAATCTTCCAGGCAACTGGTCCAACGTTTGCAGCAAACCGAGCAAGACTTCTTGCATAAGCATGCTCTGACCGAATTCCAACAGGGATTAGCTGCTTTGACTCCCCATCTAGAATAGTAAGTATTGAGTCATTTCCATTCTCTAGTTAGTTAAATGGCCTGTAAGTAGCACGACAGTTTTCTTCCAACTGCAGTGGCCGCCTTCCATTTCTCCAAACCAGTTGCTTAAGAGCAGACACTGAATGTTCTTCTGCTTTCTCCGAATTGCTTTCAGCCAAGAATCCCATACCATCTAAATTTCCAGATAGATTTCCAGGCTTTTCAGCCTTCCATATCTTGGTGCTATCCTTTTTCTTCTTGATATGTCCTTCTATCTCTAGAGTTTTAGGAGTGTTAATTTCTTCCAATCCTTTACAAGATATGGTCGGATTCATTTCTTGACGCTCAATGTGATCTTTCACTTCTTGAACATTTTTCTTCTTGATATGTC
>APFE031386472.1:18732-72521 GCA_000404065.3 Pinus taeda
AGCTATGGATGTGGCACATGCAACTGCCAGAAGGAAATACACTTTTCCTATGGGTTAGTTGAGCTATTGCATGATGGGCTTTAGTTAGAACTCAAGTGATTGAGTTTGGTGGAGTTGATTGAGTAGTTGATGGAGTTGTGTTCAGTTTGACTTAGTTGAACTAATTGTATTTAGTCTAACTGACAAATACACTAGTGATGAGTGGTGTGAGTTAGTTATTAATTAATTCACTAATTATTAACTCATAAATCAACTAAAGAATACATCAGTTAACTCAGTGCATGGACAGTTTAGTGGAGACAAGTGTTAGAGGTGGGTGAAAGGGTGAGACTACTATTAGTTGTGACTATAGCTATGCATGAGATTTGCACAATCATTGATTGAGATCCAATGAGGATTGCACAATACAAGCCAAGGGAATTCAAACTTGGATCTGATCTATTCTCAACTTAGATTGTGCAGTAGAGGTAGGCAAACAATGGAGGAGATTTGAACCCGTGACTTTTTCAGATCTGAGCTAGTTTGTGTGTAGTAGGTGGAGATAGTACTGAGTACTTGTGAGGAGTATTGTACTATGTATTGTTACATGTTCTCTATCATTATAATATACAGATAGTTGGGGGTTTTGAGCTGTATGCTTTCCTTGTTCCATACTGCGTTGATATGTGTGATTGATGTTTCAATGTGCACATGTGATTGTTTTTTTAATTCCACAAATTGATGATCAATGGTAGAGGAGGTTATGTATTATGCATGCATTCCGCAAATAGTGTATAATCAGGATAATCTCTATGAATAAGTGTTATATTATTCAAAATTTCTACACATAACTCAAAAGATGTAAAAGTTGTAGAGGCCTTGATAAGGAAAAAAGATGAAGACATAGTTGCCTTGAGAAAGCAGTTAAAATTGCCTCCATCAAGGCATCCACAAACTGATGAATTTATTCAAAAGAAGTATGAAGAAAAGCATATGGACTTAGTCCTTAAGCTAAATGAACAGTTGAAGGAGACTAAGCAGGAATTAGAAAAATCACTAAAGAGAAGGCAGATTGAATCGACCTCTCAGCCTCAAAATGTGATACCAGTGGTCCCCACAGTAGTCCCATCAACACTTGCAACAACTCTTGCACCAAATGTCCCTTTGACCATAGCAGAAACAATTACAAGTACAAGAACAGGTACAGCACAGGCATAAACTTCAGGTCAAAGCATAGAAGAATTAATTAAGTCAATGGAGGAAATGAAACTCCAAGTTTCTGAACTCCAGAAGGTAAAGGAGAAATTTGTCACTTTAGAGCATAACTATGATGTTTCAAAGATTAATTTTGCTGAAGAAGTGAGGAAAAATAAAGGCTTAGCCCAACAAATCAAAACATTAGAGAAGGACCTCACATTTGAAAAGCCTTTAACGGATATTAGGAAGATTCTATGGACCAACATCACTCAATCAATAAATGATGTTTGGTCATCAATACAGATCATTTTTGAACAGATTGAACTGGTTAAAGTTGCTCTTCAAGAAATTGCCAAAACCAAGGGTGAGCTAGGAGGTAAGCCTGAGGAAGCTATCAGAGTGATAAACTTTTTGAACAGCAGGTCTAGGCATCAGTTAGAGTAGCTGAATATTGAAGACATAACTGTAACCATCCTTGAAATCAAAAAAGTTTTGACCAAAAGGTCTCTAATGCAGAACCTAGAAAGAAAATGCCAAAACATGCAGGAGGATATAGATGAATTTATAGAAAAGTTTGGAATTTTAAAAAGAAAAAGACTTCTCAGTCCTTCATTTATTAATGATAAATTGATGAGGCATGAAGATTGTATCGACAAATTGGGTCAATATGCAAATAACCAAGCCAGTTCATCATCTAGTGCATTTGCACCCAAAGCATACATACAGGCATAGTTCTTTATGACATCTTGGAGAACCTTTTCTATGTTGAACACGAATTGAAGCACTTGTTTTCTGTTCAACCCAATTTTGTAAAATATACTAAGGCTGATGAAATCTTCAGAAAAATACAAAGGACCAGGATACCAAGGGATGATTGATGGTCAGATATGAGAGAACTTTTGTGATTTACCTTGGTAAAATAAAATATTTACCATGATCAATTTTGGTAAAAGAAGATAAATGAGGATGAAGCGGGTAAAGTTTATCAGAATGGGTTAAAGAGTATCAATTGAAATTCAAAAGAAGGCAGCCAACATAGAATTACAAGCTAGACAGCAAGATGCTTAATTATAGGGCCTGCCTCCAGCTCATTCACAAAAACAGGGACAACAAGTCAGCAGCTCACTTTCAGTTTCTATCTTCGAGACCATCTGTCTCTACTTGTATGTAAAATATATTTAGCTTTCCTAGATTATACCTCTCTCGGTTAAGAGATATTTTATTGTAAATTTTTGTGTAATTACTTCCTCATTTGGAGTACTTAGTGTGGATTCTTAAACATTTATGTAAACTTGTTATTTTGGAAAAGAAGTTCTATTGGAACAACTCTTGTATGGCTAGCTGGAAGTAGTGAATAAAGCAAAGGAATTTCACAAGATTAATGTGCAAAACAGTGGTCAAATGAGTATTCTATATCTCTTGTTTATTATTGTTTTTCCTCTATTTATTAATAATCATATGTGTTTTCATGAAATCTGAATGATAAACGAAATAATAATATCTCAAAAAGTGCTTTATTGCAATTTGTTTTAAAATGTTTATCTTTCTTAATGTTTTCTTCAAAACTATTATAGACAAGGAATTCTTAGTTTCTCCTTGTTTCTTAGTTTTTCATCGTGGTCATTTAGTAAGAAATTCTTAACTGATTTTTATTAGTGATCACCCATTTTCCCTCCCCTCGAAAATTGTTGAAGGATTCTTAACTACCCTTCCTCCCTTTTGAGACCACTCCACCCTTTCAAGTTACCATTTGCCTCTTGTTTTGCTATCTTTCCCTTTGAAGCCCTCTTTTGCTGAATCAACCCAATCTAGTTAAGCCATCTTCAGTTGACTCCATAGCCCAATGGCTTGAAATACTTTGTTTTACCCATGTGTTCCTGAATTCCACCACCAATCAAAATCAAAACCCCCAAGCTTTCATACCTAGCCTAATACCTTACTAAACAAAGCTAAATCATAAAGAGAGAGCCCTCTCTGAGTACAGATTGGCTAGATTCTGTACTTCAAAGTTGGTTTGTGGTTACCTCGGACCCCTTTCCTTCTTTTGACAACTTCTGGAAAATCTGAGTGATAATAGGTACATCCCCCTATCAGCTAGTGTATGGCATGGAAGCTATTTTTCCATCCTCCTTGGGAGTACCAGTGATGAATATGCTCCAACAACTGCAATCAGAACCAAATGATATCTAGAGGAGAATAAACCAGACTATTCATCTCCAGCAAACTAGAGAAGTGGTCTACATCAAATCTTGACTTGTGCAGGAAAAGATCAAAAAGTTTTTTGACAGAAGGACTAAGGCAGATGATTTCTACTTAGTTGATAAAGTACTCAAGTGGGACTCGAGAAGGGAAGATAAGGGTAAGCATGGGAAATTTGATTTCCTATGGAAGGTTCCCTATATCATATATGCTTACAGAGGGAACAATGCTTTCATCCTTAAAGGACTAGATGGTACTGAAGAAGGAGGAAGACCAGTGAATGGTCGAATGATCAAACACTATATTGAACCTATTTACTAATTTTACTTATCATTTGTACATACTTTGCTTTCAAAAGTCTAGAGTTGATTGGATGGTGATTCTTGAAGTTGAAGCCTGGAAAGAAGGCCCTAAGATTTAAAGGTTTTACTGTCATAAATAGTAATAATGCAGAAACATAAAAGGGAAATGTTGCAAGGTAATATCACAACAATTCAGAAGGCCATTGATCTGTAGGGTTCTTGACATTTCACAAGGAAATTCCATCCCCAAGTGGAGCCACTGTTAGGTTCTTATACCAATAGGAGTCATAATTTGAATGGCTAAGGTTAAACCTTGTAATATTGTACATACCTTTGCTTGTGCAAATGTTTTCCATATTCAAAAAATTAAAAATTGTAAAGAGGGTATGTCCTAAAAGAATAATCAAAGGACAAAAAAGAACAAAAAGGTCAAAAAATATGAAAAGAATATGAACCCAGAGAAAAGGAAAAAGACCATGAAGGTGAGCAAGCCAAAATGCCACTCCTATTTACTTTTATATATAATAAAATATTGTGTGCAACTTGTAATCCTTTCCAGAATCCATGATATTCAAAATGTTTAAACTTGGCTATTTCATGTTTTCAACTTCATTTCTATAGATAGAGAATAAAAATCTGGCCAAACAGTGCAACCTTGGCAGATAATTAGATAGGTAGAGTAAATAAAAGGAGCTCAACTATTTAATCTGAGCCCTTGGATGTAATAAGGTTAGATTTTGATCCAAATGGACTTGGCAAGTGGCCACCAATATCCACTCAGATTAGATTTAGTGAGTTTACTATTGTAAAGAAAAAGAAAAATATTTGATAAGGGTTTGCTAGCTCAAATGCACCCTAATAAATTGAAGTAAAAATGGTAGGAAAGGTAGATGGGTAAGTAGGAGAAAGGTTGCAGAAGTATGATGATTGATTAGACAAAAGCATATTATCATTCTCATCATAAAAGTTCCAGATATGAATGAACAATCAAGCATGCAAATGGATTTCAAAGCCAATTAATTAACTTCCTCCATTCGTTTCACCTTTTACTTAACTAATTTCCCATAAATAAAAGTTCAAAGTACTTAAAACCTTTAAGTCAAATAGGCTCAAAGCATTTCTCTGACTTTTGGAGGAGCTCAATGATTTATGAATATCAAGTACTAAATTCCCCTCATAAAAATTCATCCCCCCTTCAGTTCATTCATTTTCCTAAATAATGTTCCTTTCCTAAGGATAAAACACTTTTGCCTAGGAAAAACATTTCCCCCCCACATAAAGCATTTTCATATCAAAAACCCACCAAAACACATTACCCTAAGTATTAATGTTGATATGTGAAAAGCATTTAAATCACGAAAAAGAATTTGATTAGTGTGTTGTGTCCCTTTTCTGCCCATTCTTTATTAACTACTAATTTATTATATTAAAATCCCGATAATAAAACCAATTTCCTCGTATATATGTAACTCCTACATATTAATTAACCCTACACCTTAGTTTAAATATAAACTATAATATATAGTCCACCCACTAACTAATTGATCTGCGATTATGTTAGGCAAAACCCCATTTAAATCCTCCATTAATCACCCTGATGGCTTAATCCCGCCTTAATCCATCATTAACCCCAATACCGCCACAATTAAGTGCCCATCGGGCCATCCCACTATCCTCCGTGCAGCTTCCTCGCCTGATCACCTTGCGAATGTCTCCCTCCTCATCTGGCGGCCCTCATCCATATCGTGCCAGCCTGACATTCATCCCTTGCTTGCTCGAAAAAGTGGTTTTTCCACCAGTCTCCGATGCTACGTGTCAGCAAATGAGTGGAATCGGGCAGCCCCTCCTAAAAACCACCCGACGTCCATAAGCAGTACGATAGAAACCATTTACCGCCCACCCGCTACGTGACAGAATGACCACTGTTCACCCCATACCCGCCAAAATTGACTTTTCATGCATAAAGCCAAAAAGCCCCAAATCATTTCTTTTCACTGGAATTTTAAATGTAAACCTTTGGTCGCATGCACGCCACCTGCGAACGTCTAAGCCGTCAACCCACATCCAATTGTAGTCCAAAGATGCCGCAGACTACCCAGATAACCTTGTAGCCTGTACAAAACCCCTTCAACCATCTGCAGTCACCAGCCACCCTACTTAGAGCCATTTGACCTCATTTCTAGGTATTTAAACCAGTATTCACCCACTACCCTGTCAATTTGAAAGAAACCAATGATTGAGTATTCTTAATTAAGTCTAAAAATTAATTAAGGAATCTCAAACCACCTAAGCCTACTTTGGGTTGAACTACCGTTGCCCTAAAAACACTGAAAATCACCTCCCCCATTCTCAATTCCACAAGAACTGAGAATGGGTATCCTAATTGCCATGGATGTGAGACCAATCTCTACACCCCACTTAGACCTGGACCACCTCCCCCTGACCGATAAGGATTTCTAGATAAAGGACACGTCTGTCCTAGAATCCCCACTCAAAGTATACTGCCAAAGTAGGGATAGATATTTGAACCGTGCTGATGAAGTTGGTATGTGGGAGTCCAATTTGCCTAATTACCAGTTCCCCGGAGTCCACATTTTCCCAGAAATTGTGCATTATTGCCATGCCAACTATGTCCCCAGTTAAAGAGCGGTCATGTCCCCTAACCAAGCCATACTTTTCACTATCACTGTTGAATCTATAAATGAGATGCTACAACTCTATCATGGCCAAAACTTGACTCCCCTCTCAATTAGATACCTATTGGAATTATATCCTAAACTCAGCCTTGCAATATTGGCCCAATTAATCCAAACCTTCATCATAGAAGAGAAGTATACCCCCAAAGACCCCACTCCATATGTAGCAACTTTATTTTCTCCTTGGGGTAGAAATATTGTGGATATGATATCTAGTATCCTGGGTTACACCACCCATGAATATGTTGATGAGATTATTTTAGCCTTCATGTCCATATACACTCCAGGGAAGCCTCCTTCTATCATATATGAATATGCTCAGTTCATAACTAACAGGATACATGAACAGTTCCTCAAAATGAGTAATGAGAGAGTCTTCAAATACTCCTCTATGTGTATCACCTTTTCCTATATTACCAATCAGACAGATTCCCACATACCTTGCAAAAATTGGACACCAAGGACCAACCAAGATCAGTCATCATCTGAACCCCATTGATTCATCAATATCCCTCCCCCTATTCATACAATGAATTCATAGATTCCTTTGTCCACCCTGTGATGACCATGCTCAGTGGAACCCCTCCACCAAGAATCAGTCCTGAGATTAGGAGAGTCCTTCACATAAACATCAATCATTAGGTGGGAGATTGGTACTTGTACCAAAACCACACTGAGATCAGGATTTATGGCTGCGAGCTGGCTCTATACAAACTACCTTAAATACCTCCCAATGAGGTTATTTTCCCCAAGTACTACAGGTAGATAATAAATTTAAATGAGGTAAAATTTGTTAAAGCCAAAAAGAAAAAACAGCTCAAGATCAAAGACCAATTGGGTCCTTTTATTTGTAATAGTAGAGAAGCTAGAAAGGAGGCAGACCTGATCCTTCAGAGATTAAAACTAAAACAGAGCCTCATATGGAGATATGATCCCTTGGATTTCATCTGCAAAAGAAGGCAGAAAAACAATATGGCTCCCTATATCCATCACCGCATCCCTGAGATAGAAAAGTATGCCAACCAATTGAAATAGGTGGAAAACACTTTAGAGGACACAAATAATACTGCAATTGCTATGGAAAACACATTAATAGATCTGGAAAAACAACTTGATGAGGGTTTTTTCCTGCAGGTGCTAGAATAGTCAAATAGGCCAGAATAGTCAACCAGAACATAACCATCAGAAGAACTAGCAACTACTTCAAGTGCGCATCTAGTCATGCAAACTCCTCAAGATGAGGAGAAGATCCCAAAAAGGAACAGAGAAGGGGCTTCCACCTCAGGAATGCCTACTTCTAATGTACAACAAGAATCAAACAAAAGGCAAAAGCCCAATCTAGCCTCTTAGCAAGAGTTCACTGATGACTTAGTTGAGGTCACCAACACAGAGGTTGAAAGAAGCAGGCCCACCACTCCATCTGGGAGTATTCAAGAGCCCTCCATATCATAGACTTAGATGTTGATGAGGCAAGAAAGTGTTGAGGTATCTTCCTTTAGAATGCCTACAGATAAGGACCAAGATATTAAGGAAAGATACAAAGAGATCAAAGCCAGAAATGAGAGGCTTAAGGCCTAAACATATGCCCAATATCTGAAAATGACCCCCACTAATCAAATAAGACTAATGTCAGCCTTTGATATCAAAGAGGGGAAAATGAAAATGACTTTCTTCAAACCAACCACAAAGCAGCCAAGAGTAGCATCAAATTTCAAAAAGGTGGATTTTGAAGTACTGGCAAGAGATATCCATCCCATTAACTAGATTGAACTACACAAGAAAACAGGGGAGATGATATACTCCACATTAACAGGGAAGCCCATTGCTTCCCACCAATTACAAAACTCCCTAAACAGTTTATCAACACAATTTCAGTTGGAGAAGGCCTCCTCACAGGCTAATGATAATAGAATCAAGTCCTTAGAGGACTTAGTGATTGAATTGGGACACGATCCCAAAGATGTAAAAGAAATAGAGAAACTGATTAAAAAGAAAAATGATGGCATTGCTGCACTCAAGAAGCAGCTAAAGATACCCCAACTGCATCACCACAGACAAATGAAGTCCTAGAAGCACAACAAGGACATGAAGAGCTCATAGACTTGGTTCTGAAACTGAACGATCAACTCAAGGAGACAGAGAAGGAGTTGGACACTTTAATTCAGTCGAAGCAAAGTGACTTGGCCACAACTTCTAGAGCTGTAATCCCCATAGTATCTACAACAGTTCCTTCCACACTGATAGCATATTTGGCAACCACCACTCCACCTGCCACAACATTGCTAGTAACAACAGAATCTACATAACAATAGGTACACAGGGAAAGAAAGTAGCAGAATTAGTCAAAGCCATGGAAGAGATGTCTATCCAGGCTACAGAGATGAAGAAACTAAAGGAAAAGGTAGCAAGTCTGGAAACTGATTGTAAACTTGCCCAACTCCAGCAAAAAGAAGAAACACAAAAGGCACTGAGAATGGGTGAGAGAATCAAAATCCTGGAGAAGGATTTAAAACTACAAAAACCACTGGGACAAACCAAAGAAATGCTCTGGGCCAATATCATTGACTCTGTCAATGATATTTGACCGTCAATTCAAGTTATATTTGAGAAGACATAATTTGTGAAGATAGCCACTAAAGCTATCCAGAAAATGAAGGAAGAATTAAGGAATAAACCAAAGGATGCCAATCAACTCATTAACTTCCTAAACAACAACAACAGATATGAACTCTGTGAGCTTAACATAGAAGATAGGACTGAGGCCATTCTGGAGACTAGGAAGGTTCTTTCCAAAAGAAACCTTATGCTTAACTTAGAAGAAAAATGCCATAACATGCAGGTATCCATTGATAGGTTCATGGCTAAGTTTCAGATTTTGAGGGAGAAGGGTCTTCCCAGGCCCATGGTCATCAATGAAAAACTCATGACCCAGCTAGACTATGGAGATAGACTAAGAAAATTGGCCGATGAACAAGCAAGTTCTTCATCCATTAAAGCCCTGACAACAGGCAAAGTGTTATATGACACATTGGAGAACTTGTTTTTCCTAGAGCATGAGGTGAAACATTTGTTCCTCACTTGCAAAATACACAGAGGCAGATGAAATCTACAGAAGGATGAATAATGTAAAACTACCTAATGTAGAATGGTGGGAAAAAAGGACATATTTACTATGATAAATTTACATTAGAAAGTTACTGGATAGTAAATGAAGACAGCCAAGTAAACAAGTAAAAGTAGAGAAACAGGGTCAAAGAGTAGTAGGGTCAAAGAGTATGATTTGAAAGATGAAAGTAAAGAAGATTCCATCGTAGAAATACTACAAGTATCAACTAGCTTAAAGGGCTCCAACTCAACTGAAACAGCCAGCAACACCACAATAAAAGGGACAACATGAAGCAGTTCAACATATGTCTCTATCTTCATGCAAGAAGCTATTTTTATTCTTTATATTAAGTCTCAATTTGTTTTGAGATATTTTGTAAATATTTTTGTATATATACTTCATATTTCGAAGTATTAGGGGTGTATTCTTATACTTTCTGTTAGTGTCGGTATCTTCATCCCTCCGTCAGTGATCAAAATCTCTTGTTGCATTGCATGTTAGGTGTCTCACTCGGTTAGCTGCATTCCATTAGGATCATGGATCATCTGATGATAATGGCTTATTGTACATTTTCCCTCATGTCCTTTACCTACTGGCCCATTTCCATTCATCTAGATTGTCTGTAGTCAATTTTTGTCTTTAAATCGGCAAAAGTCATTTTTAGGGTTTTCAGTCCCATTAGCTCTAGGTTTTCGTCAATAAGGTCTTCAAAATGCTCAATAATGGTCAGCAGGCACATGAGGAAGTCAAATAAAGTTCCAGTAAAAATAAAGTCCATAATCACATGCTCTAAGATAGATTTTTCCTCAAAACCCTGTTTTGAGGAAAAACAGAGTTTTTTTATGTTTTAATGTATAAAGTTGATGTAATTTCATTTTTTTCATATGTAATAGCTTCAGTCATAACCCTGGTCCCCTTTTCAAGCTTCAGCATCTTCATCACCTTCAAAGCAAACAAAAATTCAAATCATTCAGTTCATCAAAGGCAAAAATAAAGCAAATTGCTTAAAAACAGAGTTTGAAAAGCAATGTCAAAATGAAAACATTACAAAAGTGGGTTTTATGAGTGAAAAATTAAAATATTTTGTATATAAACCATTTCTTGTGTTTAAAGAACTCATTTGCATCCAAAAGAGAAAGAGGAACTTAGAGCAAGGTCATGGAGGGAAAATCGCAGCAAATATTTCAAGTTTCAGGGGCGCGGCGCATAGAGCTGGCGTAGCGCATTGGGCCGCCCTCCACAGTGCAGAAAATACACTAGCGCGGCGCATAGAGTAGGCGCGGCGTGTTAGGTTTTTGGTGCAGTGCATAGAGCTGCAAGCCTCATTTCACTCACAAAATTCATCCAATTGCTAAATTTGCTTGATTTCCACCTCTCCAAGTAAGTCAAACGTTCTTCCAATGCCAATGAATGTGTGTCTCTAGATGTTTATGGTGATTTAGTGAGAAATTTTTCAAACCCTACCTCCTTGAAACTTTTTCTCAAAAACAATTGCTTAGGGTTTGCAATTTGAGTTTTTTCTGTCAAGTCTACTTCATCACTCCTTCACCTTTTTGATTCCCTGATTTATTTTCCAGTTTCATAAACCCATTCCCTAATCCCCATATCCCTAATTCTCATTAACCCCATATCCCTAATTCTCATTATCCCAAACCCTAGCTACAAATTCCTAAACCCTAATTTCTATCCCAAATTCTAAGTACTATCCCTAAAACCCTTCTATTCCCCAAAATCCTGTCAGCAACATTCCTAAAACCCCTCTTACCCTCTCCCTTCATAGTCCCTTATATAGTTTCATACATTTGGCAACAAAATTTAAGACACAATAAATCTCTTCATACTCATCTAAGAGAAACTCAAATATTTGGCAAACATGGACTCTGATCCTTCTTATGACCGAGATGAGGAGACACATAGTGACTCTCCTAGAGAAATGCATGCACCAAGGAGACCTCACAAGGGTGGTAAACATATACGAGAGGAGCCTACTTCACTTGCCAAACTGCAGGCCTGCCCTCTTGTTGTCACATGCTTTCAACACCAATCCTGTTATCAGTTCTGTGAGATGGTAGAGAGAGTCCAATACCATCATGAATTGGCCAGGTTGTTTGTGCTCCATCTACATAATGGCCAAGTCACTCTAGTAGGTGTGACATTCACCTTGACACCAGAGTCTATTTCTCTAGCAACTGGCATTCCAAATGTCGGTGAGCAGTGGAATAAAAGGCAGCAAATTGACAGAGAACAATATGAGCCTTACATCAAGGTTGTTTGTCAGAGACATCTCAGCAGACATTTTCCTTTCCGGTATCTGAAAGACTCATATGTTGCCTTGATGAAACTCATAATTAAGTATTTCAGCTGTGAGGGCTAGTTGTCTCGCCTATATGCTTATCACATCATATTGTTGATGCACTTTACCAAGGTGAGAATGATGAATCTCCCCTACTTTATTTGCTGGAACATTGAGAAGATGACCACCCTAGTGCAAAGGAAGACTCCTCAGCAGCAGTATAACAACATATATCATTTTGCACTAATTAAAATTGTGTTCATGCATCAGCTTGGTTTGCAGAACATCTCATGGGAGGATTTCATTTCGCATGAGGTCTTCACAGGTCTTCAAGTACCTCCAACAGCTTTGCATGAGAGAGGTGGACCTTCACATCAGCATGATATTCATGAGACACAGAACGCTAGTGTGCTAGTGTTAGTCACCTACCAAAAGGGCACTAGACGGTTGTTTGTAGTAGCAAAGCGAGTATTATCTCCACCCGGGGTGGAAGGGGTCTCGCTTCCTCCATCATCAGAGTAGGTTCAGAACAAGGGCAAGCGACCATTATGTGATGAGGGGCCTTTAGGAGAGCAGGAGACAGATTTCATTCTCATTCACGATGATGACACCGATTTTGGCCCACAAAGCTCAAAGCTCAAGGAGATCATTCAGGAGAAACAAGCAGACATTAATGATTTTTCCCTCAACCTAGAAAGAGCCAAGTGGATAATAAAATATCTGGAGCAAATAAACAAACAACCAGAGGATCAAGAAACCATTATGGAGCTACAAAAACATACGAGAAAACCGGCAAGCTGCCAAGAGGAGGAAAGTGAAACTCACACCACTTGAGCAAGAAATCAATGCTGATCAAGAATCTTGGCTTGAGAGAGAAAATACCCAGTTATAAAAGTTGCTAGAAAAGGCTAACAAGGAGAAAACAATGTTGAGGCACATGGCTTACCATTACTTGGCGAGAAACAAAAGTTGCAATGCACGAATTAGGAACTTGAAGGCCAAGTTGAAGAAGGCATCGAGGAAGCGAAAAGCACAAGATAGACTTCAGATCTTGGCTGAGGCTTCCTTGGCCCAACACAACACTTAATGGAGGACACTCAACCAAAATTTCAAAAAATTTGGGACACTTTTTGCAATTTTGGAATTTTTGGGCCAAAAGACAAGTTTTTTTACCCAATGCGTCGCGCCACTTGGCGCTCGCTTTTCATGGAGACCTTCATTTGATGAATACTCAGCATTTTTGGATTTTTCATGAAAAATATGCATGCTCACAAATGGCCAACAAATTTTGACAGGTTTTGAGCCCCCAGAAAGGTAAAAAAACACCCCAAAAATGACCTCTCTGCCCCTTTTTGGACACACAGGTAGCAATGGTGGGAGAACTCAATTTTGGAGGGGAAAATGGAGGCCAAAATCAGAAATTCCACTTGTTCTGGAAAGTAGACAGGCAGAAATTTCCAACAAGAATACTTGGAGCAAATTTGGACACCGGGAAGGCATCCAAAAGCAGCTGCAAATAGGCACTATGCATAGGGAAATCAGTGCGGCGCATTGGGGAAATTTTGCTCAATTTGACTAAAAATACTCTATTTTTCGCCTAGTTTCTTGACAGTTTGACTTTTGTCCTTCTAAATGTCAAACTCATGATGTAATTTAATGTAATTTGATGGATCTTGATGTAATTATGCTAAATTTTCACTCATAGAGGTAGATTCATCCATGAAAAGGTAGTTTTCAACTGAATGAATCAGTTCCCTAGGTTTTTGAGGCAAGCTGTTCCACTGCCTACTTTTTAGTTCTCAGTTTAGAACAGCTCCTAAACTCATGAGCTCGACCCCTAGAGGCTAGATGAGATGTTTTTTTCCTATATCTTGTGATTTTTCAGTCATTAGCATGGTTGGACTTTGGGAAAAGCTTGGAGCTTCATTGTATACACATTTCAGCAGTTTGACTAAGGAATAGACCAAGTTTTGCAGCACTTTATGGGTTCATGTGGAATCTTGCTTTGGTATTGTGTTTCCTTCTGTAATTGTAAGTATACATGTGTTTTATGTATGCCATCATCTCTCTTTGCTTCATCTTAAATAAATCAAACAAGGATAAAGGTAGAATCCATTGAAATTGCAGTGCTCTACCCAAGGTTTGCTTAGTTATTTATGTTTTCATCTGTTTGAAGAGGATACCTGAGACTTTCTTGCCCTCTTCAAATCCTCACTATCTAAAAATCTCCATCTCATTCAATTTGAAGTACCAAATCATTTACCTATCTTGCCCCATAGAGATCTCTGCAAAACTGAGTCTCAATCCCTAGTCCCAAATCCGCCTTTCCATTTGAGCCAACAAAACATCATCAAATTCAATCAAACTCTTTTACACACATACCTAGCCTAAGATCAGTATTCACATCAGTGATCTCAAGCCTCATTGATCATATTTTTTTGAGATTGACAAGGAGAGAGCCTTCTCCCTACCTGGTAGGGTTGGTTACCAGGTTATGCGTGGTTTGATGTTATCCTAGATCCTACCTTTCTCAGCCTGAGGTAGATTTAGGCACTAACATAGTGGCAACCATACTAGGGACATGAAAAGTTTGTTGTTTGCTTTATCAACTATAGATAGATCCTAAAGTTAGCCAGGTAGCCTTCGAACTGCTCTTGCTCTGCAAGTGCATAGTAGATAAATGCTGCTTTAGTCAATCTCCGGTTTAGTTTATGAACTGAACATCTGGTTTCCTCAGTAAAATGTAATCAAGTTCTGATCTGATTGTTGATGGTAGAGAACGATCAGACATCAGAAGGCTGAAATCATTCACTTGGCAACTCTAGTGTCGAAAATCCCAAGGTTCAGAATTTTTATGGCGACTCTACTCTTCAAGAACTAGTAGCCTAAAGAATTTCTTGGTCAATTCATTGTTATCAAAATGGATTTGATTGCTTGACGGTATGCTCCCATAAGCCGAGATCACATTCCAGGTCTCCCAAATAAAATTCCTAAGGTAGATTGGCAAAGGAATTTGCCTATGTTTAAAGATGATAATAGGAATGATGCTATTTTACATCTGGTTAGATTTCACATACATATTCGCAAGTTGAAAGTCGATTTTCCTAAAGATTGCTTGATGAAGATATTCATGGCCACTCTGGAAGGTGAAGCCCAATCTTGGTATGAAAGTTTGCCGCCTGCTTGTATTTACTGTTTAAAGGATTTTCACGCCATGTTCTTTGAAAGGTATAAAGAATCTTATCCATCATTTAATTTAGTTCAGAACTGTTGCAAACATGTTTATAGTTTTATTGAAAACCTTGAAAAAGTTTATGAAAATGATGACTTTATGGATGATGAGATCATGGAGGCTCTATGCAAAAATCCATTTCAGCAACATAAAGAGAGTGATACTTATCAAGATGCTCAGGAAAAATTGTAGCAGGATCAAGATCTTAGTGCAATGGAAAATGATGAAGGAGAAGGTCTTACTTCTGATCTGCTCATATCGGATGATAGTATGCAGGGAAATCAAGTTTCAACTTCAAGATGTGATAAAGTCAAGTCGGCTATTTCAGATCTAGATTTGGATCGTGATGATCAAGAGTACCTTGTGCTGAATCCCATGAAGGAGAGCTCTACTTTTGAGATCATCTAGAAAGAAGATAGAGTTATTGACCCAAGTGTTTGCATTTCATTAGAACAAAGCCTTCATGAGGAGGTAATCCAGTGATTTTATGAAAAACAAGATGAGATCTTTGTTCAAGTAAGTGAAAAATCTTCTTTCAATAACTCAGTGATAAATGATAATTTGATTGCCATGTCATATGAAGATGATCAATAATATTTTCAAATTTCAGAAGATCAGGGAATTAAGGACTATCATTTAGGTTTTTCATGTTTTGAAATGTTATTTCAAGAAGAAAATAATTGCTTGAGCAAATGAAAACAAAAAGTATTATCTCCTCTGTCTGAAGAAGAGATAGATCGACTCCTGAAAGGTCGGGTTTTAGCCCAAGCTAATGCAGGTCTGCAATGTGCACATGGTCAAGAAGGTGTCAGTGAAACTTCTTCTTCTTTTGAAAATGATGGCAGTCTTGAAATTAGATTTATAGATCAGCAAATAGATAATTTTTTCTTTTATGAAGATGATAAGGTTGCCATGTTTGATAATCTTGAAGATTATTTTCTGTTTAAGAATGATTTAGACCATGAAATTGAGAAATATGAGCCTGAGAGAGACAATATACCAAAATTTCTAATGCTCGAGGAATTTTCAGCTGACACTTAGGTAGCACAAGCTAATACCTCTCTATGCCTTGCCATCACTCAGTAACCAGTTGTTCTTTCAGATCAGAATGAAGGGAGTACTTGTATTTTTGCTGCTGGATCTCAAGCCAAGCTAGTGCTTTAGGACTTTCAAGATCATTTCGACATTCTTTTGCAAGCACTAGAGAAGATGAATGTTGCCTGGTTTGTTATTATAATCCTTGGTTTCAGTGGTTATTGTGAGTTGCCTACATGTACATCGTTCTACCTGCTCGGGAAAAGTGAGAGAAAAATTCAGTATGTAGCCATATGATGGATTGGTTACATTGGAAGGCTCACTACACATGATTGTACATATTTCATCAGTAGGTATGTGGTTTTCATCCTGATTTTAAGTCCTCAAATCTCGATGGTCTGCTACCATTCAAAAAGCTTTGTAAGTACTTGTTTCAGTTAAGTAAGACTTGAGTCATTTTGTGTTTTAGTCAGTTCAGTTTTGAGTCAGTTTTAAGTCAGTTTTAAGTCAATTTTGAGTCAAGAGTTTGGTTTTGGTTTGTCAAAGTTATTGACTCCATAGCCCAATGGACTAAGGCACTACTTGTTTTCCTAGAGATCTGTAGTTCTTGGCACCTCCAAGGAGCTACCATCCCCATTGGAGCCAGTGTTAGTGTCAGTATCTTCATCCCTCCATCAGTGATCAAAATCTCTTGTTGCATTGCATGTTAGGTGTCTCACTCGGTCAGCTGCATTCCATTAGGATCATGGATCATCTGAAGGTAGTGGCTTATTGTACATTTTCCCTCATGTCCTTTACCTGCTGGCACATTTCCATTCATCTAGATTGTCTTCAATAAATTTTTGTCTTTATATCGGCAAAAGTCACTTTTAAGGTTTTCAGTCCCATTACGTCTAGGGTTTCATCAATAAGGTCTTCAAAATGATCAATAACGGTCAACAGGCACATGAGGAAGTAAAATAAAGTTCCAGTAACAATAAATTCCATAATCACATGCTCAGAGACAGATTTTTCCTCAAAACCCTGTTTTGAGGAAAAATAGAGTTTTTTATGTTTTTATGTATAAAGTTGATGTAATTTCAGTTTTTTCATATGTGATAGCTTCAGTGGTAACCCTGGTCACCTTGTTAAGCTTCAACATCTTCATCACCTGCAAGGCAAACAAAAAGACAAATCATTCAGTTCATCAAAGGTAAAAATAAAGCAAACTGCTTAAAAACAGAGTTTGAAAAGCAATGTCAAAATGCAAACATTACAAAAGTGGGTTTTATGAGTGAAAAATTAAAATCTTTTGTATATAAACCCTTTCTTGTGTTTAAAGAACTCAATTGCATCCAAAAGAGAAAGAGGAACTTACAGCAAGGTCGTGGAGGGAAAATCACAGCAAACAGTTCAAGTTTCAGGGGCACGGCGCATTGGGTTGTGGACGCGGCGCATAGAGCTGGCGCGGCGCATTGGGTTGTGGACGCGGCGCATAGAGCTAGCGCGGCACATTGGGCTGCCCTCCACAGAGTAGAAAATACACTGGTGTGGCACATAGAGTAGGCATGGCGCGTTGGGTTTGTGGCACGGCGCATAGAGCTGCAAGCCTAATTTCACTCACGAAATTCATCCAATTTCTAAAAATGCTTGATTTCCACCTCTCCAAGTAAGTCAAATGTTCTTCCAATGCCAATGAATGTGTGTCTCTAGATGTTTATGGTGATTTAGTGAGAAAATTTTCAAACCCTACCTCCTTGCAATTTTTTCTCAAAAACAATTGTTTAGAGTTTGCAGTTTGAGTTTTTACTGTCAAGTCTACTTCATCACTCCCTCACCTTTTTGATTCCCTGATTTATTTTCCAATTTCATAAACCCATTCCCTAATCCCCATATCCCTAATTCTCATTAACCCCATATCCCTAATTCTCATTATCCCAAACCCTAGCTAAAAATTCCTAAACCCTAATTGCTATCCCAAAGTCTAATTGATGTCCCTAAAACCCTCCTATTCCCCAAAATCCTGTTAGCAACATTCCTAAAACCCCTATTACCCTCTCCCTTCACAGTCCCTTATATAATTTCATACATTTGGCAGCAAAATTTAAGACACAATAAATCTCTTCATACTCATCTAAGAGAAACTCAAATATCTGGCAAACACGAAATCTGATCCTTCTTATGACCGAGATGAGGAGACACAAGGGTGGTAAACATATACGAGAGGAGCCTATTTCACTTGCCGAGCTGCAGGCCTGCCCTCTTTTTGTCACATGCTTCCAACACCAATCATGTTATCAGTTCTATGAGATGGTAGAGAGAGTCCAATACCATCATGAGTTGGCCGAGTTGTTTGTGCTCCATCTACATAATGGCCAAATCACTCTAGCAGGTGTGACATTCACCTTGATACTGGGGTCTATTTCTCTAGCAACTGGCATTCCAAATGTCGATGAATAGTGGAATAAAAGACAACAGATTGACAGAGAACAGTATGAGCCTTACATCAAGGCTGGTTATTAGAGACATCTCAGCAGAGCTTTTCCTTTCCGGTATCTAAAAGACTCATATGCTCCCTTGATGAAACTCATAATTAACTATTTCAGCTGTGAGGGCTGGTTTTCTCGCCTATATGCTTATCACATCAAATTGTTGATGCACTTTACCAGGGTGAGAATGATGAATCTCCCCTACTTTATTTGCCGAAACATTGAGAAGATGACCACCCTAGTGCAAAGGAAGACTCCTCAGCAGCAGTATAACAACATATATCATTTTGCACTAATTAAAACTGTGGTCATGAATCATCTTTGTTTGTAGAACATCTCATGGGAGGATTTCTTTTCACATGAGGTCTTCACAAGCCCTCAAGTACCTCCAGCAGCTTTGCATGAGACAGGTGGACCTTCACATCAATAGGAAATTCATGAGACACATACTACTAGTGTGCCAGTGTTAGTCACCTACCAAAAGGGCACTAGACGGTTGTTTGCAGCAGCAAAGCGAGTATTATCTCCACCCGAGGTGGAAGGGGTCTCACTTCCTCCATCAGCAGAGCGGGTTCAGGACAAGGGCAAGTGGCCATTACGTGATTAAGGGCCTTCAGGAGAGCAGGAGACAGATTTCATTCTCATTCAGGATGATGACATCGATTTGGGCCCACAAAGCTCAAAGCTCAAGGAGATCATTCAGGAGCAACATGAAGACATTAATGATTGTCCCCGAACCTAGAAAGAGCCAAGTGGATAATAAAATATCTGGAGCAAAGAAACAAACAACTAGAGGATCATCAAACCATTATGGAGCTACAAAACATTCGAGAAAACCGGCAAGTTGCCAAGAGGAGGAAAGTGAAGCTCACACCACTTGAGCAAGAAATCAATGCTGATCAAGAATATTGGCTTGAGAGTGCCAATATTGACTTAGAAAAGTTGTTATAAAAGGCTAACAGTGAGAAAACAATGTTGAGGCACATGGCTTACCATTACTTGGCGAGAAACAAAAGTTGCAATACACGAATTAGGAACTTGAAGGCCAAGTTGAAGAAGGCATCGAGGAAGCGAAAAGCGCAAAATAGACTTTAGATCTTGGCTGAGGCTTCCTTGGCCCAACATAGCACTTAATGGAGGACACTCAACCCAAATTTTAAAAAAAATGGGACACTTTTTGCAATTTTGGAATTTTTGGGCCGAAAAATAGGTTTTCCTGCCCATTGCGCTGCGCCACCTGGTGCTCGCTTTTGATGGAGACCTCCTTTTGATGAAAAATCAGCATTTTTGGATTTTTCATGAAAAAATATGCATGATCACAAATGGCCAAGAAAGTTTGACAGGTTTTGAGCCCCCAAAAAGGTCAATAACACCCCAAAAATGACCTCTCCGCCCCTTTTTGGACACACAGGAAGCAGTGTTGGGAGAACTCAATTTTGGAGGGGCAAATGGAGGCCAAATTTAGAAATTCCACTTGTTCTGGAAAGTAGACAGGAAAAAATTTCCAACAAGAACACTTGGAGTAAATTTGGACACTGGGAAGGCCTCCAAAAGCAGCTGCAAACAGGCACTATGCATAGGGAAATCAGGGCGGCGCATTGGAGAAATTTTGCTCATTTTGACCAAAAATACTCTATTTTTCGCCTAGTTTCTTGACAGTTTGACTTTTCTCCTTCCAAATGTCAAAATCATGATGTAATTTAATGTAATTTGATGGATATTGATCTAATTATGCTAAATTTTCACTCATAGAGGTAGATTCATCCATGAAAAGGTAGTTTGCAAGTAAATGAATCAGTTCCCTAGTTTTTTGAGGCAAGTTGTTCCACTACCTATTTTTTAGTTCTCAGTTTAGAATTTGTTGGAACAACTCCTAAATTCATGAGCTCGACCCCTAGAGGCTAGGATGAGTTTTTGTTTTCCTATATCTTGTGATTTTCAGTCATTAGCATGGTTGGACTTTTGGGAAAGCTTGGAGCTTCATTGTATACACATTTCAGCAGTTTGACTAAGGAATAGACCAAGGCTTGTAGCACTTTATGGGATTCATGTGGCATCTTGCTTTGGTATTGTGTTTACTCCTATAATTGTAATTTTACATGTGTTTTATGTATGCCATCATCTCTCTTTGCTTCATCTTAACTAAATCAAACAAGGATAAAGGTAGAATCCATTGAAATTGCAGTGCTTTACCTAGGGTTTGCTTAGTTATTTATGTTTTCAGCTGTTTGAAGAGGATCCCTGAGACTTTCTTGCTCTCTTAAACTCCTCACTTGTCTAAATCTCTCCTTCTCATTCAATTTGAAGTACCAAATCATTTACCTATCTTGCCCCATAGGGATCTCTGCAAAACTGAGTCTCATTCCCTAGACCCAAATCTGCCTTTCCATTTGAGCCAACAAAACATCATCAAATTCTATCAAACTCTTTTGTGCACAAACCCAGCCTAAGATCAGTATTCACATCAGTCATATCAAGCCCCATTGATCATATTTTACTGAGATTGACAAGGAGAGAGCCCTCTCCCGACCTGGTAGGGCTAGCTACCAGGTTAAGCGTGGTTTGATCTTATCCTAGATCCTACCTTTCTCAGCCTGAGGTAGATTTAGGCACTAACACTTTCAATAGAATTTTGTTCAAAGACTGTAAAATCTTTTCGATCACTGACTGGGAAAACATGCTGGATTATGAATAAATATCAGATATTTCAAGGGGTTCATGTGTAAAGCAGAATACAAATGAGTAATTTTCTTGTGTTGTTTTACCTCTTTTAAAGTTGCTTCAAAATCTTGAATGTTTCAGAAGTCTGAATGTTTAACTTGAATATTATTTCAGAATTTCCTTAACTGCACTTTGTCTTACTGTTATACATTCTTAATGTTTTCTCTTAAACTATCTTACCTAGGGAATTCTTAACTATTCCTTAGCTCCCGTAGTTTCCCCCTGGTCTATAGTAAAGGATTCTTAAGTGCTCTTTACTCATGATTCACTATTGTTCCCCCATATTAGCCTTGGTCTTGTTAGTGTCAGTGTGTGTAGCCTTCCTCCAGTGATCAAACATGCTCTTACACAAGTGATTTTAAGGTGTCAAGGTCAAATTTTGTCATTTCAGTGAGTCTTCAAGCAAAATTTGGTCACTAGGTGTTAGGTCTAGGGTTTGATTTTACCCTTGTCAAAGTTGTCCAAATGACATTCCATGTCACCATTCAGCTGATTCTACCATCATTTCAGAGGTTTGTCATCATCATGTCAAGTTCCATTGGGTCATTTCACACCTTGTTCATGCTTCAGTTGCGCCTAGGCAAGGTTCATTTCCCTCTCCTAAGGTTTTGAAGCTAATTTCTCTTGGATGGTCAAGTCATCGGAAAAACTTGTACCCTGATGTTCATACACCTTCCCCTATCCATAATGTACCTTATCAAACTCTTCCCATCGCCGAGATCCCCCAAATTCCTCATTTTCGCACAAACCCTAGTTTCTTGCTACAACTTGGCAATTTTCTAGGTTGGGCCTGTGTTTTGCCTTTTTGGACCCCTTCCCCTCACTCAATTTCTGAGATTCCACTTTTCCCTACTTCCTAACATCCCTCCATACTTCCCAAAATTTCCTCAAGAATTTAGAAGCTCCCTATCCCCTTCATTTCGCTTCATTTCGGCAAATCCCTTGTCCCACACATCGGGATGTGTTTCACTCAAATGATGTTTTTGAGCAATAAAAGATGAATTTTGGAAAACTGAGAGAGGTTTTTGTCCACAACATACCAAATAAGAAACAAATCCTTCAATTTTTACATAGGTATCATGGTTTTGAATAAATGTCAAAAATACAATTGTCTCAAGAGAATTGCTACACCTCTGGAGCGACCTAGGGAAAATCAAGTTTTCTCCTAGCTTGGTTGGTCAAATGACTTTTTTGATGATCCAAATGATAACTAGAGACAAGTATATTTCCAATGAGCTATCATGAGCTCAATTTGGGGTTGAGGAAGGCATTCAAAAGTTGACCACAATAGCACTCTGCCTTGAGGCAGCCTCATTTGGCACATTTTGACCAGTCTTGGGAGTTTTGATTTTTGACAGGGAAAATTAACTCCAAATTGACAAATTCTAGTTGTGTTGGAAAGTAGACTCAAAGACCTTTCCAATGAGCTATCCTGTACTGAATTTGGACACTGGGAAGGCCTCCAAAAGTCATCTGGAAAAGAGCTCGACACACAGGAGGAGGATTCCCGACTTTTTGTAAGTGGGCCCACTCATATGCACTTCAGTTTTTTGGCACGTGGCAAAGGAAGGCAAAGGGTCACCCAAGCCATTTTTGATGTTTGTGGTGCTGCACCTATGGCTGATGTTTGGCTCTCCACCTTCATTTTGTAATGATTCGAGTAACTCCCCAACCCTTGGGCGTTCTATCACATTCTATATATTGTATGCAAACCATTTGCAAAGCAATTGGTTGGTTGGCTTGTAACTTCTAGGAGATTGTGGGAAAGAAACTCTATTTCTGCATTGTATATTTTTTACAGAGGATTAATGAAAGGTAGTGGCTCTGTTTCATGAGATTCATGTGGTTGAGAGTGTAGCAAATGTATCTCTTATGTTTCATATGTATCTTGTTATGTTTCATAGCTCATTTCATATTCATTTCCATTGAAATTTTCTAAGTTAGATAAGGTAGAATTCAATTTTATTGCTCTGCCTGTGGGAAAATTTCATGTTCAGTGTTCATTCTTTTGTTGAAAAGGATTCATGTTGTCCATGCCCTTTTCACCCTCTTAATCAATCTCTCCATTCTGCATTATCTTAAAACAAAATTGCTAGGCTTTCCGCCTACCTTGCCTCACGAAATAATCTGTGCCTTTGTAGTAAGTTCTATGTTCATTGAGGTCCAGTGGTCCCATAACATCCCAGAAACACAGTCATTCATAAAAATCGCTTCTTATATCCATATTCACTTACTAGCCTAAGATAAATAGTTCATTGAAAGTCATCTCAGGCCTTTTCGTTCATCTATTCACTGAGTGTGACTCGGAGAGAGCCCTCTCCTACTCTAGTAGGGCTAGCTAACAGACTAAGCGTGGCTTGTGGTTACCCTGAATTTTTCCTTCCTTCAGCCTAAGGCGGATTTAGGTGCTAACATAGTGGCGACTCCATTGGGGATGAAAATGGTTTACTTGAAGATTGTCTTGCCCCAGGACATATCTCAAGTTCAGTTCTGATGGTTGATGGTGGACAACGATCAGACAGAAGACGGCTGAAATCATTCACCTCGCAACTCCATTCACTGAAGAAACCAGCAATCAGTGCTTCATGGTGACTCCACTGTAGAGGGATCAGTAGCTTTGAGATTTTTTAAAATGGAGCAGATTGCAAGAAGATACGCTCCCATGAGCCGAGATCACATCCTAGGCTTCCCAAATAAAATTCTGAAGGTAGATTGGTCAAGGAATCTGCCTACGTTTAAAGATGATGGTAAGAAGGATGCTGCTTTACATCTAGTTCGATTTCACATGCATATTCGCAAGTTGAAGGTTGATTTTCCTTAAGATTACTTAATGAAGATATTCATGGCCACTCTCGAAGGTGAAGCCAAATCTTGGTATGAAAATTTGCCCGCTGCTTGTATTTACTGTCTAAAGGATTTTCATGCCCTGTTCATTGAAAGATATAAAGACTCTTATCCATCATTAAATCTAGTTCATGATTGTTGCAAACATGCTTCTACTTTTATTGAAAGCCTTGAAAAATACTATGAGGATGATAATTTTATGGATGATGAGATCATGGAAGCCTTGTACGAGAATCCATTTCAGTAACATGAAGAGAAACTAGAGGAGTCCCATCAAGATGCTTAGGAAACTTTGTAGCAGAATCAAGATCTTTGTCCGGTGGAAAATGAAGGAATTTTACATCTTGACAGTCAACATGAATTACATGAAATAGATCAGCAGGTTGGAGAGTTCCATATGGCTGAAAGTGATTAAAGAAAAAGTGTCGGTTCAGATCTGTCCATAGAAGAAGACAAAGTTTTGGGTCCAAATGTTCTCATGTCATCAGAAAAAAGCCTTCATGAAGAGGTAATCCAGTCAGCTCTTGAACAACAAGATGAGATCTGCAGTCAAGTAAGTGAAAGCTTTCTCTGGATGAATTTATGGTAGATGATAAAAATGTTAGTGTTGGGTTTCAAGAATCATCCGAAGCTGCATTTCTCATGATTGATGAATGTGATGAATGTAATGAGAATCTGGCTGTCATATCATGTCAAGATGATCATAAATATATTTAGACTATAGCCGACCAGACTATTATGGATTCAATTTCAGATTCTCCCTCATATGTTTCATGTTTTGAAGTGTTCTTTGAAGAGGAAATCCACTCATCTGCTTGTTCAGAATTTTTTGAGGACCAGAAACATACTTTTTCTGAAGTACATTATGAATAAAGATCAGCATCACAAGAAAAGGACACATTGTTTCTTTAGCAGGAGGAGAATCTTCATGTTTTTCATGATCCAATGGCAGATTTGTTGCAGACAGCAGTGAAGGTTGTTATTGCAGTATTCAGTGATGAAGGAGATCATGGCCAATTATGTTTTTGGATACCCAATTACCAATATCAATTATTGACCAGAAGATCTGATCGGAAGAATCAGCCAAGAAGCCATCTTCTTGATTGGTTACATTGGTAGTTTGATATAGTTTGATGATGTATAGTCTTGTAAGAAATGTAGGTGGTCATGCACTACCACCAAGCTTTAAGTGTTAAGTTCAGTTCTTAGTGTTTTGAGTTAGTTTGTTAGAGTCAAGTTTTTTTTATTCATGTCAGTTTGAATTGAGTCAGTTTCAGTCAAGTTTCAGTCAATAAATTGAGTCATGTTGGTTTGTCGGAATAATGGGCTCCATAGCCCAATGGACAAAAGGCACTGTCTAACTCTTCCAGAGATCTGCTGTTCTTGGCACCTCCAAGGAGCTACCATCCCCCATTGGAGCCAATGTTAGTGTCAGTATTTGCAGCCTTCCTCCAGTGATCAAACATGCTCTTACACAAGTGATTTTAAGGTGTCAAGATCAAATTTTGTCATTTCAGTGAGTCTTCAAGCAAAATTTGGGCATTAGGCGTTAGGTCTAGGGTTTGATTTTACCCTTGTCAAAGTTGTCCAAATGACGTTCCATGTCACCATTCAGCTGAGTCTACCATCATTTCAGAGGGTTTTCATCATCATGTCAAGTTTCATTGGGTCATTTCACACCTTGTTCATGCTTCAGTTGCGCCTAGGCAAGGTTCATTTCTCTCTCCTAGGGTTTTGAAGCTAATTTCTCTTGGATGGTCAAATCATAGGAAAAACTTGTATCCTGATGTTCATACACCTTCCCCTATCCATAATGTACCTTATCAAACTCTTCCCATCACTGAGATCCCCCAAATTCCTCATTTTCACACAAACCCTAGTTTCTTGCTACAACCTGGAAAGTTTCTATGGTTGGGCCTGTGTTTTACCTTTCTGGACCCCTTCCCCTCACTCAATTTCTGAGGTTCCACTCTCCCCTACTTCCTAACATCCCTCCATACTTCCAAAAATTTCCTCAAGAATTTAGAAGCTCCCTATCCCCTTCATTTCACTTCATTTCGACAAATCTCTTGTTCCCCACATCGGGGTAGGCTTCACTCAAATGATGTTTCTGAGAAAGGAAAGATGAATTTGAAAAAAATGAGAGAGGTTTTTGTCCACAATAGACCAAGAAAGAAAAAATTCCTTCACGTTTTACACAGGTGTCATGGTTTTGAAGAAATGTCAAAAATACAATTGTCTCGGGAGAATTGATGCACCTCTGGAGTGACCTCGGGAAACTCAAGTTGTCTCCTAGATTGGTTGGCTAAATGACTTACTTGATGATCCAAATGATAACTAGAAACAAGTATCTTTCCAATGAGCTATCATGAGCTCAATTTGGAGTTGAGGAAGGCATTCAAAAGTTGACTGTAACAACACTCTTCCTTTAGGCAACCTCATTTGGCACATTTCGACTAGTCTTGGGAGATTTGATTTTTGACAGGGAAAATGAACTCCACATTAAAAAATTATGGTTTGGTTGGAAAGTAGACTCAAATAACTTTCCAAAGCGCTATGTTGTACTCAATTTGGACATCGGGAAGGCCTCCAAAAGTCACCTGGAAAATAGCGCGATGCACAGGAGGAGGATTCCCGACTTTTTGTAAGTGGGCCCACTCATATGCACTTCAGTTTTTCGACATGGTCAGTTATCCAAGTGGAAAAGGAAGGAAAAGGGTCACCCAAGCCATTTTTCACATTTGTGGTGCTACACTTGTAGCTGATGTTTGGCTCTCCACCTTCATTTTGTGACCCTTGGGCGTTCTATCTCTTCATAGCACTTTCTATATATTGTATGCAAACCATTTGCAAAGCAATTGGTTGGTTGGCTTGTAACTTCTGGGGGAATGTGGGAAAGAAACTTTGTTTCTACACTGTATATTTTTACAAAGAATTAATGAAAGATAGCAGCTCTGTTTCATGAGATTCATGTGGTTGTGATTGTATCAAGTGTGTCTCTTACGTTTCATATGTATCTTGTTATGTTTCATAGTTCATTTCATATTCATTTCTGGTGAAATTTTTCGAGTGAGATTGGGTAGAATTCAATTTTATTGCTTTACCTATGGGAAAATTTCATGTACAGTGTTCATTCTTCTGTTGAAAAGGATTCATGTTGTCCATTCCCTTTTCACCTTCTTAATCAATCTCTCCATTCCACCATATCTTAAACTAAATTGCTATGCTTTCCGCCTACCTTGCCTCACGAAATAATTTGTGCCTTTATGTTAAGTTCTCTGTTCATTGAGGACCAGTGGTCCCATAACATCCCAGAAACACAGTCATTCATAAAAATCACTCCTTATATTCATTTTCACTTACTAGCCTAAGATAAATAGTTCTTTTGAAAGTCATCTTAGTTCTTTTCGTTTCATCTATTCACTGAGTGTGACTCGAAGAGAGCCCTCTCCTGTTCTGGTAGGGCTAGCTACCAGACTGAGCGTGGTTTGTGGTTACCCTAAATTTTTCCTTCCTTCAGCCTGAGGTGGATTTAGGTGCTAACATCACCTTCCCAGTGTACAAGGTGCAATGCATACTGATTTGCTCCTCTGTAGGGTGCGATGGTCGGTGTTAGGTTCCTATACCAATAGGTGTCATTTCTCATGATTGACTGTGGAAATACCAAATATGATCATCCTTTCCATGCTGTAAAGGTTCCATATTAATAATAATCAAGATTCAGATAAAGAGGAAAGAAAGGAATCCTACAGAAAGACTAGGAAAGTGGCTTGGTAAAATATGCAAACAGAGAAGTGCAATCACTGACTTTCTCAGAGTTGATGAATAGCCAGATAGTGTAACCCTGGCTAGGTCATGTTTAAATTTCTTGTTTTAGAATAGAGAATAAGATTTTCTCAAACAGTTCAAGCTTGGTAGATCACTAGATTAGATAGAGAAATAAAGGGCCCAATTGCTTAATCTGAGCCCTTGGTTGAAATAAGGATAGTTTTAGATAGGAGGGCAGTCAAAAGAAAAAAGGAAAAATAGGGTTTGCTAGCTCAAATGCACCCAATCAAAGGAAGAAAAAATGCTATATATTTTAGGTTGGGTAGGCATATAATTATGAGGTTGCAGAAAGCAGAGTGATGTTCAGTCTAAACAGTATCACCAGCATCATAGCAAAGTGGTTACAAGTTCAGTGGAGCATGACTAACTTCCCCCTTCATTTCCCCCACAAATTTCACTAACATCCCCTAAGGATATTGAGATCTACTCAAATAGTCCTAATCCATTTCATTTTGCAAGGTACTAAGCAAAACATTGCCTTTCCTTGGTAAACACAAGCCACATTTATTGTGTAAAAACCATCATCTCATTTCCCCTACATCTCATTAAAAATCTAAGTTTTACTCTATAAACTTAGCATTTCCCTATCACTTGTCATATTAACACCCTAACTATATGTATATAACTCCTAGATTAATGTTTCCCTACCCCTGTTATGTATTAAAAGCAAAAAACCCCAAAAAACTATATATATCCCATCCCCACCTAATATGGCTATGGTTCAGAAAGTCCTTGGGAACCATTGGTCCATCTGGGACCAATGATAGCCTACCATGTGTCCTAGTGGGATTTGTTAGACCTCAAGTCAAACAAATAGCCATACTCTACCCTACCCACGTAATGAACCCATTTAATTAACCTTTTGTTAATTAAAGCGTCGGGTCCGCTCGGCATTTGTCAAAACAAACCAAAGTTTGAAACCCACCCAAACCTTACAAAAATTAAAGGTTATTATGCACACGGATCTGCTAAACCTCTGATAACTTACCCTCCCCTCCACCGTCAGATCGCCTTCCCCAGATCCGACGGTCCTTATCAATATCAGACATGCCCCGACGACAGGACATTAGTACCCGACAGTCGGCGATTTTCCTGTGGTACACAGGGGCACCCGGTGCATTCTGATTGTATTGGGCCGGCTCTAACCGAAACCGCCCCCATACCAAAGGCGGTCTGATGGAAACCGCTTACCACTCTCTGTCCTCCTGAACACGTCACTGCCCCGTCAGCTAGTACATCACCACTCGCATTGTTTCCCCCCACCGCCATGTCTGCCATGTCACCCTCCTAGTCAGCAACCGTGTCAGTGACCAATCACACTCCGTACTCCACTACGGACAAACCAACGTCATGCTGACGTCATCCCCAAAACGAGCCAAAAAGGCCCAAAAAGTCCAAAATTGTATAAAAAGATGGGAAAACCAAATTTATTGTTTATTTACGAATTAGTTGACTGCGCAACCTTGCATGTGGTTTTACATCTAATTGGCTACCATTGGTGCATAGCTCATCACCCTACGAAGTCAACCTCACACTCTGTTGGTCCAGCTCCGCCTGCAAGCTTCAGCGTACACCGGAACCCACAAACCAGGTATTTACCTCACAGTCGCCTTTCAACCTTGTTTTTAGAAAATTCTCCGGTAAAATCACCTGAAAAGCTAAATTTAAACTGAAAGAATTGTTTCCTGTCACCCTTTCACTCAAAAATCACTATCAAACCGTTGGTCACCAAAGAAAACTTGCGAATTCTGCCAGAAACCTCAGCAAATCGCTTGTCAAAACTTCAATTCTAGCCTGCCTTTTCGCCTCAGAAAATTGTGTAAAATTACCAAGCAAGGAAGAATTCTCCCCGTGTTTCTTCAGAATTCCAAGCTTATTCTATAATTTCCTGAGAAACCCAATCCACTGTTGTTTCCTGTTATCCCAAAGAGTTTTTTCACCTGACATCTTGAAAGAGAGGCTATCCCTTCAGTTTGGTCCAATTTCCCCCGCTGCAGTTTCCATAATTATCCTTTCTGCTATTCCATAAACATACATTCTAGTCAAAGACACAATCAACTAAAGTATGGAGGCTCCAGTGGCTCTCAACATTGCTCCCTTGAATGCACCACATATGGATTTGGAATGGTTACCTCTGGCAGATAGGGACTTCCAGATTAAGGACATGATGGGTCTCAAGTCTCACCTCAAAACTATTTGTCAATTCAGAAACAGTCATAGAAATAGCACTGATGTCCTGAGAATCTGGGAATCTAGTATGCCCATCTACTACCTCCCATCAGTCAATGTGCTGCCCGACTTCATTCATCTATGCCATGCAAACTATGATCCCACACAAAGAGCCATCCTTACTCCAGATGGATCTGTACTATTCTACATTAATCCTCAGTCAATAAATGAAATGCTGAACTTTGAGCCACCTCAGCCTCTGGTTCCTCTCACAATGAAACTCTTGCTTGATCAAGGTGCAAAACTCTCTAGTGCAGAAATATCAAGAGTAGGTCAGTTGTTCATGCAGCCACAGTGCCAGGCCAATCATCCTCCACCGTATCATCAAGTCTCATTCAATGAAACAGGCAGGCTCCTGGTAGATATGATATCCTACATTCTAGGATGCAAAACCGGTGAGTTTGTGGATGAAACTGTGTTTGTGCTATTGACCATGTTCACTCTAGCACAGCCCCCTGCTGTCATGTATGACTATGCCACCTTCATAGCAAACAAAATACATGAGCAATTCATGATGTTGGAGAGAGAAAGAGTATTTAAATATACCTCTTACATATACTATCTGGTGCTGTACTATCACCCTGATATTTTCAAAGTTACTCTCAAGAAACTAGACTCCAAAGGAGAGAGGAGATCTGTTATCTTCTAGACCTCAGTTTTCTATGAAGTCCACCTCTCTGCCTACACATATTGTGAGTTTGTTGATATGTTCATCTACCCAGCCACTTGCATGTTGATGATGACTCCTCCTGGCAGGCTCACTGTTGAAATGCAAATAATCTTACATCTTTCAAGGGGCTACAACATTGGTGATTGGTACTTCTACCAAAACCACACAGTGATCAGTATTTATGGTTGTGAGCTCCCTCCCTATAAACTGCCAATATATGTCCCCATGAGACTTTTTACCTTGGAATATTTCAGGAAATTCAGTAGTGCAGATTTAACTCATTTCCATGGAAAAAAGAAGAAGGCACAGCTCAAAATCAGACATCAATTGGGTCCTTTTGTTTTCAATAAAAGGGAAGAAGCCTGGAGTGATGCAGACAATATGCTAAGGGAAGAGCTCATGCTGAAACAAAGCTTCATTTGGGCACCATATGACCCTGAACATTTCATAAGCTTTAGAAGAGTCAAACAAAGGCTTTCAGGATATGTGCACCAGCCAATCCCTCACATTGAACAATATGCTAATCGACAAGAATGGGTAGAGGGTACACTAGATGAAGAGCTTACTAAAGAAGAAAGATTAGAAAAAGAAATGAAAGAATATGAGAAGAGAATTGACCTGGATTATTTTGCACAGGTCCCCTTCACACAGCCTCAACATATTGGAGCAAGCACATCAGCTACTACATCTTCACAACAACCGGCTAAAGAAGCCACTCCACCTGTAGGGAAAGTCAAGGAAATTCAGCATTCAGAGCAGCAGGGTACAATGGCAGAACAACCATCGACAAATCAGGAAAAGGGTCAAGAACAAGGCCCTTCAACCCAAATAAAGGCAGCTAAAGTCCCTGTACTACAAACCCCTCACAATGAAGAAAGAGCTAAAAAGAGGGACAGACCTGAAGACACACCCACAGGGACATCTACAGATCAGCAAGGGGAGAAGAGACAGAGGCTAAACCCCTATTTCGAGGAGGAATTTACTGAAGAGACCACAGGTAATATCAGGGGTGAGGGAACTTCTAAACAGTAGATCCCTCCTATTTTGGAAACATCAGCCAGCTCCTTTCAGCAAGAGCCAGAGAGACAACCAGGTGTGGAGGTTTCATCCTCCAAGCAATAGACCAAGTAGGGCTCGGAGATCAAGAGAGCATTCACTGAAATTAAAGCTAGAAACGAACGAGTGAGGTTTCAGCTTTACAATCAATTGTTAAGAATGGCTCCTACAAATCAACAAAGGCTGATGGCAGCCTATGACATGCAAGCAGGGAAGATGACTCTTAGTCACTTCAGACCCACTGTACAACAGCCACAGTCAGCTGCAGATTATATCAGAACCAGTCTGGAAGTTCTTGCCAAAGACATCCATCCAATAGACCAGATTGAGTTGCATAAACAGGTTGGAGAAATGGTATACTCCACCTTAGCAGATAAAGCTCTAATGGCCCATAGATTACAAAATTCATTGTATAACACTTCTGCCCAACTAGAGCTGGAGAAATCCTCCTCATTGGCCAAGGATAATAGGATAAAATCCTTGGAAGAAATCATTATAGAGTTGGGACATGATCCCAAGGATCCCAAAGGTGCACAGGCCTTAATAAGGAAAAAGGAGGAGGACATAGCAGCTCTAAGAAGACAATTGAAGCTGCCAACTACCATACATCCTCAAACCACAAAGGTGGCACAACAGAAGGAAGAAGAGGATGTGGTCAGCTTGCTCATGAGGATGAACCAAAGACTGCTGGACACAAAAAAAGAATTGGAAGAAGCTCTACAAGGGAAACAGCCAGAGGTGGCCTCTCGGCCATCCCAAAAAGCTCCAATTATCTCAGCTCCTCCTCCAGCAGTCACTAAAACAGCACCTCCCCTGGATCCAGCCCCAACAGTAGGTGCCTCAACTTCAACAATAGCTACAACAATTGCACTAAAGGAGGCCAGCTTAAGCATGGAGGAAATGATGAAAGCGATAAAAGCCTTGGAGACCCAGATGGCAGAACTCAAGGAGACCAAGGAAAAACTAGCCAAAATTGAGGTTAGTTATGACAAATCAAAGATGGCTGTTGCAGAGAAAACCAGGGAAGTAAAGGCCCTAGAGAACAAAATAAAGGCCTTGGAGAAGGACCTCACTCTCCACAGAACCCTGACAGAAATAAAGACTATTTTGTGGGATAAAATCAGCCAAGCTATTGCCAATCAGTGGATAGCAATACAAACCATTTTTGATCAGATAGAGTTGATAGGATTGGCTCAGTATGAAACTCAAAAGGCCAGAGTATTATTGGCCAATAAACATGAGCAAGCCAATCAAATGATTCACTTCTTGAACACTCATACCAGTGAATAGTTAGCATCTCTGGACATTCACAACAGGACAAAGACTATTTTAAGAGTCAAGAAGGCGCTAACTATGAGAAATTTTGTTCAGATAATAGAAAGGAAATGCCAGGAAATGCAAGCAGATGTAGAAGCGTTCAGACATAAATTTTCAATGTTACAATGCAAAGGTTTGCCTAGCTTGGTTACCAGCAGTGGGAAGCTGTTAAAACAAGAACAGTATGCTCATAGGCTTAATACCTATGTGCAAAATCAGATCGCAGCATCATCAAGCAACACAGAAGAGACAGTCCCTCCCACAGGGAAAAGTTTGTATGATAAACTAGAAGGTTTGTTCTTCATTGAACATGAGGTGGCACATCTTTTTGATTTCCAGCCAAACTATTACAGGTACACTGAAGCTGATGCAACACTGATCAAAATGAGAAAGCATCAATTACCAATGGATCAGTGGTGGCAGAGCATGCTGGAGGTTTTACCAAAATAAGTTCAGCTCTCCTTTTTGTAAATTATTAGCATTACAAATTAAAAGGTGATATCTAGAGAAATCAAATCAGCTGAGGAAGAAGATTCACGCCAAAAGATAAAACAAGCTCAGACACAGGTGGCAAAAGACAGCACAACAGGAATGCACATCAGGGAAGCGGTCATCAACCGACTATCTGATCCGGATTTAAACAGGAACGCAATAGATTACAGAGATAACCATAAATACAGAGATGCGATAACCATAAATAAAGAGATGCAACGGAAATAACACTTCATTTCATTAATGGAAAATACCGAAATATTCTTACAACCAGAATTGGAAATAAACCAGCTAGGACGATGGTAGCTTATCTCTGAGAAGAGATGTGCGGCTACATGTCTCTGAACTGTTCCTGAACTTGTGTTACAATGAGGCTCGAAGGCCTATTTATTATTGAGAAACAATGGAAAACCCTTCACATTCCAAAACCTAACCTTAGAAGATGAAACGCCAAATTGTGGGCCCCGTTTTGGGTAAAATGGTACATCAATTTCCCGGGGTCGTAACTTTGGCATACGATCTCCGTTTGACGCGTATGATAGCTCGTTAGAAAGATCTATCCGAGAACTACCACTTTGGGAAGGGCAACATCGGTCCATGGACCCATGTTGCCCCCCGATTTCCCAAAAACCGTTGTTTAGGGCCTCAAAACGGCTCCGGAAGTTCAGGACCCGAAACACTGCTAAAAATAGTAAGTTGTGCTACAATTAAGGAAACTGAAATTGCTAAAAGAGACAATTGTGGGGGTCCAAGTGGGATAGGTGGGTGGCCACCAACATCCACCTGGATCACTATCAGAGTCAAAAAGTCAACAACAAGAAAGACACCTACAGCAGCCAGTACAGCATATTTATTTCCTCAGTTATTGCTGCGCGGTTTTTTCCACATTAGTTATTGCTTCTGCCAGAGTAGATGGATAAATTTATGTCCAGATATTCCCCTATGGGATATTTTGTGAACTTCTTATAAATACTTGCAAAAGAGATGTATTGTTGTTGGCTGATGAATATCGTTCTGGACCTGCTCTGTAAATTTTGAGAACTCTTCTGAAATAAAGTTACTGGATGCTGTGTTGGTGAATTTGTTGGTTGTGGAATCAATGGCTAAAGGATGTGCTGCAGAATTCTTGTGTTGATGCATGGATCAATAAGTTTCCCTTACTCTTGAGTTACTGTATTTGTAATTTATTTATCATATGAATACCATGTTCTAAGTTACAGGAAAAAAGGAATACCCAGAATTTACTGTCTGTACTCTGTGTTCAGTTCCTGTAGTTTTCTATGTTTTCCACAGGACCATCATAGGCAATAATTCTTGAGTGCTCTTGTCTCCTTGGTTCTTACACATTAAACATCATCAAGGAATCCTTAATTGCTCCCTGTTAATGTTTACACAATTTCCCTCTGTTAACATAATGAAAGATTCTTGATTGCCTTTCATTCCCTAACTTCATTCCATCCTACTTTCAACATGAAATATTGTTCTATGTTTAACTCTCCTACTCTGCAACCTTCCATTTCCGAAGAAACTATAACCAAAAGTTTACTACATTAGACTCCATCAACCCAATGGTCTGAACTTCTCTCAACTTACTGCCTTGTTCTACTGAATGTCATCTTCCAAACACCAAACAAAACTTGTGTCTCATAACTAGCCTAATATACAATCAAACAAATCTAAATCACAAAGAGAGAACCCTCTCTTGTTGCAGATTGGCTAGGATCTGCAGCTGAAATATTGGTTAGTGATTACCTCGGCCGTATTCCCTCCTAGAGCTAGGGAACAACCTGAGTGATAACATTACTGACGACTCCACTGGGGACTCTGAATCAAGAAGAGATTAGTTTTCCTGCTTTAAAAATATTGAAGTAAAAATACCTAAAACAGATTTAGAAGCTGGCTTCAAAAAAGAAAACTCGTTACACTAGATCCAATCTAGATCCTAACCTCCCAGCTATCTTTGCAAATCCTAACTTAATCCCAAAAACTTTTAGGAGACAAGAAATTTTAGAAACTGCTGATTCAGAGTTTGATATACTTCACCAAAACCTTGCAAAATCTGAGCTTTCTCCTGGAAGAGTCACAGTTCCTTCTGTCAAGACTACAGCCTTTCCAAGTGCTTCATCCACACCTCAAAGTATACATTCCACTCCTCCATCCACCACCCATATTTCCACTCCTGTCCCCCTTGTTCCAGCCCTCTTATTTCTTCCTGCTGCCCCATTTATCCCTATAAATATGGCCAACCGTTATGCTCCTTTGCAGTTACCTGCCAATCCAGGGGCTATGCCCCAAGATTATCAAAGTAAGATCACCTATTTTGATGGTGCTAGTTCCTATACATCTCAACAGCACACTAAGAAAATGCAAGATTATTTTGAGAACTATGAAATTGATGATGATGATGTGAGAATGAAAATCTTTGTCCAAAGTCTAACTGGTGATGTGAGGACTTGGTTTAGGACACTTGCTGCAAATTCTATAGCCAACACTAAGGCCCTATATCAAGCCTTTTTAAACAGATGGGAAAAGAAAAAAGACCCTTTACACATTTTAACTGAATATGACAATTTAAAAAGGGGCCCACAAGAGACCATTCAAGACTATTGTGCAAGGTTTAATAACGTCTATAGTGCCATTCCTCAGAACCTCAGACCTCCTCCTAACTTAGCCTTGATCAAATTCCCTGATGGATTTGATTCAGACATGGCATATCAGCTGAGGGAAAGAGCCCCATTAACCCTAGCAGACATGCAGAATGTAGTTGTTAGTGTAGAAGCAAACTTGATTGCCAAACGAAATCGGGCTAGAACTGAAAGAAGAACAACATTTAAAGAAGAACCTTCAGCACTTGAGCAAAAGTTAGATGCAATAATTAAAGGTATGGACAGATTAGGAGATAGAGTGGAGACCATTGGAAGGAATTCATCCTGGGAAGGGCAACGAAGTAACTCAACAAGAATCCCAAACTTTAGAAAGAATCAAAACCCTACTGCTAGAAGGACTGGCCCTGATCACAACATTAGACCCCCATTTCAAGAGAATTATGTTGAAGCCTCAACCTCAAGTGAGCCTGCAGAGGATACAAAAATTAATCTAATGGGTATAAATGGTGATCAAAAAATTTTCCTGACACAGGAGGATCAGGAGGCTCATAATTTAAATCAATTTCAAACCAAGTCTGGAGAATCATTTGATTTTAAAGAAGGCTATGATGCAGCAGTCTATGAGGTTCACAAACAATATAAATTGAGAAGTAGGACAATAAATGTACCTAAACCCACCAAACTGAAAGATACCAAACTACCCAAGAAGACTAAAGATGCTTCTCTGCTCACAGAGTTCACAGCTGAGACAGACCTCAACCCTAAAGAGCCCATCTAGAAGACATTTCAGACCTAGAACCATCAAACAATCACCCTTCTTCTTCCTCTTTTCCAAAAGAAACTGTAAATAGATCTACTGTAGTAAACTCCAAAGCAGAAGTAGTTCCTTACAGCAATCATGACAAAGAAAAGAACTTGGAAAACACAACAGAAAAGGAAAAGTTTGTTGTCCACAATACAAGAGTGCAAGTGAAAAACCGTTCAACTTAGAAACAGAAATAAGTAAGATAAAAATAGCCATGCCATTGTCAGAATTGGCTAAACATGAAGTCTACAGGGAACATATTAATAGATCACTTCAAATATCTGAAACTAGGGATGCAATCAATGTCCTAGATGATCAATTAGAACTGTTTTTTGGTCCTGAAGTCAATGGCAAGATAGTGGATGGTGGAGTTCCTCCGTTTTATGTGAGCTTAAACATTCATGACAAAGTGTTACATAATGCAATGTTTGATTCAGGTGCTTCGCATAATCTAATGCCTAAGTGAGTGATGGAAAAGCTAGACCTAGATATCACAAGGCCATATAAGGACCTGTTCTCATTTGATTCCAGCCAAGTTAGGTGTCTAGGCCTAATCAAAGATCTTTGTGTATCTTTTGTCCAATATCTATCCAAAACAATCTTGATGGATGTGGTGGTAGTTGATATCCCACCTAAATATGGTATGCTATTATCTAGATCTTGGGGTGCAAAACTTCAAGGATCTTTGCAACTAGATATGTCATATGCCACCATTTCAGTATTTGGCCACCCAAAAAGATTGTACCAGGAAACATTGATGAAATATGTGGTTAGCAGTCAAGAAAAGCCCCAAAACTTCCCCATCTATTCGATACACTCTGATATGGATTCATTTATCTTATACAATGCTGACATGTGCTCCAAAGCTGAGGCCAAAATCCTAGAAACAACACCGACAATGAACATAAACGAACAATCTAGTGACCAGCACCAAAAAATTGTTGATGTAATTGAAGTAACAAGTGAATTCACACATATCAAACTAGCTACAAAGTTCAAACTCACTGCCCACTAAGCAAGTCTCCAAAACTCCTGAGACTAGTGCTGATCAAGAAATCTTATGGTACTTAGAGTTTGATGGACCAGTAAACAAATTTGGAGTAGGGGCAGGGATTTGGATACACAACATACAAAATGACCATGCTCAGGGTCATACATATAGGCTAAATTTTAAGTGTAAAAACAATATGGCCGAATATGAAGCCCTTTTGCTGGGACTTAAACTTATTAGAAGTCTAGGGGTGACCAAGATTTCAATTCTAGGAGACTCAAATTTTATAATACAACAGATAAAGGGAAACTTTGTTACAAATGATCCTAGGCTAAGTGCTTATAGAGGTGCAGCTATGCAAATACTAAACACCTTCTTGGAATCACAACTCACTAAAATTCCAAGAAAACACAACCTACATGCACATAGTTTGGCAACCTTTTCCAGCACTTGTAAACTTCCTTTTGAGCCCAATCATCACTTCACTGTTGAGATCAAACATAGACCTGTTGTCGTAGATAATGTAAAAAAATGGCAAGTATTTGAGAATGATACCCAAATCAATAACTTCCTCACTTTAAAAGAATAATTTTCAAGCATAAACATAGACACAAGCACTATTGATGATCAACAGCAAATTGACAAAGTTGAGCCAAATATATCAGCTGAAGCAGCAAATTTGATTTTGAATCCAACAACCTTTAATCACAGAAAACTGCAAGAACTCAAACAAATGAACTTTGATGAAATGATTGAGGAAGAATTCGAAGTAATTGAGCTGAAGGACAATGTCCTACCCATAGGCCTAACTCCTTTAGAAGATATATTTGATTCAAATGACATTCCAAGAAGACCAAAAATGCAACCATTAAATGCGAAGATTGAAGACTGCAATATTGGGACCACAGAAAATCCCAAAATGATAAAACTCTTCAAAACATTGCCTCCTGACCAAAAGGTCAAATACATTAAGTTGTTTACTGAGTTCCAAGATGTCTTTGCATGGAGCTATGAAGATTTAAAATCCTATGACACATCTGTTATCCAACATACAATACCCTTGAAAGAAAACCAGAAATATTTTAAACAAAAGCTGAGAAGGATTAATCCAGTCCTCCTTCCCCTTATTGAAAAAGAAGTCATAAGAATGTATCAAGCTCGAATAATCGCACCCATTAGGTTTTTTGAATGCATTTCAAATCTAGTACCCACTAGAAAGAAAACTGGAGAGATAAGGCTTTGTGTTGACCTGAGAAATTTGAACAAAGTCTCTCTCAAAGACCGCTACCCCTTACCCAAGATGGATCACATTTTAGAAAGGGTAGTGGGTACGTCAAGGATCTCATTGCTAGATGGATCCTCAGGATTTAATCAGATTTTAGTCCACCCAGATGACCAAGATAAAACTACCTTTACAACACCCTGGGGAACTTTTAAATATGTGAAGATGCTTTTTGGACTAAAAAATGCAGGGGCTGCATTTCAGAGAGCAATGGACATAGCCTTTGCTAAAGAGATCCGTGACTTTTTAGTCATATACCTTGATGATCTTACTACTTTTTCAAAATCAGACTAAGAACATTTAGATCATTTAAGGCAAGTGTTCCTAATTTGCAGAAAATATGGCATATCATTGAACCCAAAGAAATCATTATTTGGCCTGGAAGAAGGCAAACTACTAGGTCACATAATTTCTAAAGATGGAATAAGAATAGATCCAGACAGAATACAGGCCATCCTTCAAGTCCCTCACCCAAGAAACATCAAAGAATTAGAAGCCTTTCTAGGGAAAATTAATTTCCTAAGAAGATTCATTCCTAATCTGGCCGAACTCATTAGACTGTTGAATAATATGCTGAAGAAAGATTTTAAAGTCAAATGGACAATAGAAGCTAAACAAGCCTTTGAGGAAATCAAAATAGCTTTGACAAGAACACCTATTCTTACAAGTCCCAGGTTTGATAAATATTTCATAATCTTTTCCTTTGCATCTGAGCATACTATTGCTGCAGTCCTATTACAAAAAGATGACCTAGGATGTGAAAAGCCTATTGCTTTCTTCAGCAAGACACTTAAAGATTTCCCACTCAAATACCAAATCATGGAGAAGCAAGCATATGCTCTTGTGAAGGCCATAAAGGATTTCAAAATTTATATCTTGTACTCTCATATAATTGCCTATGTTCCAAATGCAGTGGTCAAAGATATTCTTACTCAAGAAGGAATTGAAGGTAAAAGGGGCGAATGGATAGCCAACATTCTAGAGTATGACATTGAGATCAAGCCAACAAAGCTCATAAAGGGACAAGGGTTAGCCAAATTAATGACTGAAACCAACTTTCAAGCCCTTGACATCAATGAACTGGATAACGAATAGGAGATGTCGACTCCACAGATAAATCAAGCCTTTTTACAATCAGCTTGGTACACTGATATATGTTTTGTATTATTAAACCTGCAAGCTCCTCTAGGGTTATCCAGAACCAAAAAGAGATTCTTGAAAATGAAAGCTTCAAAGTTTTGTATTATAGACAATGTTTTATTTTGGAAAAATCATGAAGGTGTTTTTCTCAATTGCTTAGTTCAATATGAAACTAAGAAAATACTCAAGGAATTTCATGCAGGGGACTGTGGAGGACACGTATACTAGAAATCCACAGCTGATAAGATTCTAAGAGCTGGTTTTTATTGGCCCTCCCTTTTTAATGATGTGAGAAAAATTGTAGTTTCCTGCCAGAAATGCCAGATCTTTGAAGGCAAGAGGAAGTTGTTGCCCTTGCCCCTCAAACCTATTTCAACTAAAAGGACTTTTCAACAATTGGGTTTAGATTTCATTGGAGAAATTCATCCCTCCTCTTCTGGACAACACAAGTGGATCTTAACTTCCACAGATTACTTTACCAAATGGATAGAAGCTATCCCTTGTAGGCAAGCCAATGACTCAATCATTATGCAATTCTTAGAAACCAATATCCTGTCTAGATTTGGATGTCCAGAAAAGATTATTACAGACAATGCTGTTGCCTTCAAGTCCAAAAGAATGATCAGTTTTTGTTACAAATATCACATCACCTTAGGTCATTCCACAGCTTACTACCCTCAAGGTAATGGCCTAGCAGAGTCATATAATAAAAACCTAATCAATATCATCAAAAAAGTCTTGGAGGAGAACAAAAAGAACTGGCATAAAAAGTTAGTAAATGCACTGTGGGCGGACAGATTGACCACAAAAAGATCTATTAGAACTAGCCCATATGAATTGGTTTATGGCATGGAGGTTGTGTTTCCCTCATCCTTGGGAATCCCTGTGATCAAATTGTTGTAAGAGTTACAAGCAGAACCCAATGAAATTCAAAGGAGAATCAATCAAACTATTCACTTGCAACAAACTAGAGAGGAAGTATACTAGAGAACTCAGATTCTGAAGACAAACTCAAGAAAATTTTTGACAAAAGAACAAAAGCTGAAGACTTCTTCATAGGTGACAAAGTGCTAAGATGGGACTCCAGAAGGGAGAACAAATGAAAACATGGCAAATTTGATTTCCTTTGGAGAGGCCCTTTTGTCATCCAGGCTGTACAAGGAAACAACACCTATTTTTTTGAAGAGTTTGGATGGCGCGGAAGCTCAAGAAGGCCCAGTCAATGGGTGAATGCTCAAGCATTATTTTGACCCTCCTTGTTAAAACACAAGAAGAGAGTAGTTTGTACATAAAAAGTGCTTACTTTAGTAGTTCATTTCATCAATAGGATAGGAGAGATGATGCAGCAAATTTTGAGAAGGAAGCCAACAGATATACCACCCTTGGTGTTCATTTTTTGCATCCCTATTGTTCCAAAGTTCTCTCTTGATTGTTTATGAAAAACAACTCTGATCAACCTCCAAAGACAGAGCTGCAATTACATTAAGATCAGCTGATGTGAAAAGCATTCATGCCACAAAGGTTCAGTTGGTTAGCTTGCAGCACAAGGAAGTTTTATAAACACACCAAGAAATATGAATGAGGCCATCTGACCTACTGTTCTTGGCTTTTCTCTTGGAAAAGCCATCCCCAAGTGGGGCGATTGTTAGGTTCCTATACCAATAGGTGTCATTTCTCATGATTGACTATGGAAATACCAAATATGATCATCCTTTCCATGCTACAAAGGTTCCATATTAACAATAATCAAGATTCAGATAAAGAGGAAAGAAAGGAATCCCACAGAAAGACTGGGAAAGTGGCTTGGTAAAATATGCAAACAGAGAAGTGCAATCACTGACTTTCTCACAGTTGATGAATAGCCAGACAGTGTAACCCTAGCTAGGTCATGTTTAAATTTCTTGTTTTAGAATAGAGAATAAGATTTTCTCAAACAGTTCAAGCTTGGCAGATCACTAGATTAGATAGAGAAATAAAGGGCCCAACCGCTCAATCTAAGCCCTTGGTTGAAATAAGGATAGTTTTAGATAGGAGGGAAGTAAAAAAAAAAGGAAAAACAGGGTTTGCTAGCTCAAATGCACCCAATGAAAGGAAGAAAAAATGTTAGATATTTTAGGTTGGGTAGGCAGATAATTATGAGGTTGCAGAAAGTAGAGTGATGTTCAGTTTAAACAGTATCACCAGCATCATGGCAAAGTGGTTACAAGTTCAGTGGAGCATGACTAACTTCCCCTTTCATTTCCCCCACAAATTTCACTAACATCCCTTAAGGATATTGAGATCTGCTCAAATAGTGCTAATCCATTTCATTTTGCAAGGTACTAAGCAAAACATTGCCTTTTCTTGGTAAACACAAGCCACATTTCTTGTGTAAAAACCATCATCTCATTTCCCCTACATCTCATTAAAAGTCTAAGTTTTACTCTATAAACTTAGCATTTCCCTATCACTTGTCATATTAAAACCCTAACTCTATGTATATAACTCCTAGATTAATGTTTCCCTACCCCTATTATGTATTAAAAGCAAAAAACCCCAAAAAACTATATATATCCCATCCCCGCCTAATATGGCTATGGTTCAGAAAGTCCTTGTGAACCATTGGTCCATCTGGGACCAATGATAGCCTACCACGTGTCCTAGTGGGATTTGTTAGACCTCAGGTCAAACAAATAGCCATACTCTACCCTACCCATGTAATGAACCCATTTAATTAGCCTTTTGTTAATTAAAGCGTTAGGTTCGCTCGGCATTTGTCGAAACAAACCAAAGTTTGAAACCCACCCAAAGCTTACAAAAGTTAAAGGTTATTATGAGCGCGGCTCTGCTAAACCTCTGATAACTTACCCTCCCGTCCACCGTCGGATCACCTTCCCCAGATCCAACGGTTCTTATCAATATCGGACGCACCCCCACAACAGGACGTTAGTACCCAATGGTCGGTAGTTTTCCTGTCGTACACAGGGACACCCAGTGCATTCTGATTGCATCGGGCTGGCACTGACCGAAACCGCCCCCGTACCAAAGGCGGTCCGATGGAAACCGCTTATCGCTCTCTGTCCTCCTGCACACGTCACTGCCCCGTCAGCTAGTACGTCACCACTCGCATTGTTTTCCCTCGCCGCCGTGTCTGCCATGTCACCCTCCTAGTCAGCAACCGTGTCAGCGACCATGTCACCCTCCATACTCCAGTACCGGACAAACAAACGTCATGCTGACGTCATCCCCAAAACGCACCAAAAAGGCCCTAAAAGTCCAAAATTGTATAAAAAGACAGGAAAACCAATTTTATCGTTTATTTACGAATTGGTTGACTGCGCAACCTTGCATGTGGTTTTACGTCAAATTGGCTACCTTGGTGCATAGATTCACCCTACAAAGTCAACCTCACACTCTGTTGGTCCAGCTCCACCTGCAAGCTTCAGTGTACACCGGAACCTGCAAACCAGGTATTTACCTCACAGTCGCCTTTCAACCCTGTTTTTAGCAAATTCTCCGGTAAAATCACCTGCAAAGCTAAATTTAAACTAAAATAATTGTTGCCTGTCACCCTTTCACTGAAAAATCACTATCAAACCTTTGGTCACCGAAGAAAACTTGTGAATTCTTCCAGAAACCTCTGCAAATCACCCGTCAAAACTTCAATTCTATCCCGCCTTTTCGCCTCTGAAAATTGTGTAAAATTACCAAGCAAGGAAGAATCCTCCCCCTGTTTCTTCAGAATTCCAAGCTTATTCTATAATTTCATGAGAAACCCAATCCACTACTGTTTCCTGTTATCCCAGAGACTTTTTTCACCTGACAGCTTGAAAGGGAAGCTATCCTTACAGTTTGGTCCAATTTCCCCCACTGCAGTTTGCATAATTCACCTTTATACTATGGATGCTGCCCTGTAAGATCACCACAAGATAAATTCAGTCCACAAGATCCTGAGAAAATTCTTAAAGCACGATTATCCTTTCTGCTATTCCATAAACATACATTCTAGTCAAAGACACAATCAACTAAAGTATGGAGGCTCCAGTGGCTCTCAACATTGCCCCCTTGAATGCACCACATATGGGTTTGGAATGGTTACCTCTAGCAGTCAGGGACTTCCAGATTAAGGACATGATGGGTCTCAAGTCTCACCTCAAAACTATTTTCCAATTCAGAAACAGTCATAGAAATAACACTGATGTGCTGAGAATCTGGGAATCTAGTATGCCCATCTACTACCTCCCATCAGTCAATGTGCTGCCTGACTTCATTCATCTATGCCATGCAAACTATGATCCCACACAAAGAGCCATCCTTACTCTAGATGGATCTGTACTATTCTACATTACTCCTCAATCAATAAAATAAATGTTGAACTTTGAGCCACCTTAGCCTCTGGTTCCTCTCACAATGAAACTCCTGCTTGATCAAGGTGCAAAACTCTCTAGTGCAGAATTATCAAGAGTAGGTCAATTGTTCATGCAGCCACAATGCTAGGACAATCATACTCCACCCTATCATCAAGTCTCATTCAATGAAACAGGCAGGCTCCTGGTAGATATGATATCCTACATTCTAGGATGCAAAACCGGTGAGTTTGTGGATGAAACTATGTTTGTGCTATTGACCATCTTCACTCCAGGACAGCCCCCTGCTGTCATGTATGACTATGCCACCTTCATAGCAAACAAAATACATAAGCAATTCATGATGTTGGAAAGAGAAAGAGTATTTAAATATACCTCTTACATATACCATCTGCTGTTGTACTATCACCCTGATAGTTTCAAAGTTACTCTCAAGAAATTAGACTCCAAAGGAGAGAGGAGATCTGTTATCTTCTGGACCTCAGTTTTCCATGAAGTCCACCTCTCTCCCTACACATATTGTGAGTTTGTTGATATGTTCATCTACCCAGCCACTTTCCTGTTGATGATGACTCCTCCTGGCAGGCTCACTGCTGAAATGCAAAGAATCTTACATCTTTCAAGGGGCTACAACATTTTTGATTGGTACTTCTACCAAAACCACACAGTGATCAGGATTTATGGTTGTGATTTTCCTCCCTATAAACTGCCAAGATATGTCCCCATGAGACTTTTTGACTTGGAATATTTTAGGCAATTCAGTAGTGCAGATTTAACTCATTTCCATGGAAAAAACAAGAAGGCACGGCTCAAAATTGGACATCAATTGGGTCCTTTTGTTTTCAATAAAAGGGAAGAAGCCTGGAGTGATGTAGACAAGATGTTAAGGGAAGAGCTCATGCTGAAACAAAGCTTCATTTGGGTACCATATGACCCTGAACATTTCATAAGCTTTAGAAGAGTCAAACACAGGCTTTCAGGATATGTGCACTAGCCAATCCCTCACATTGAACAATATGCTAATCGACAAGAATGGGTAGAGGACACACTAGATGAAGAGCTTACTGAAGAACCAAGATTAGAAAAAGAAATGAAAGAATATGAGAAGAGAATTGGTCTGGATTATTTTCCACAAGTACCCTTCACACAGCCTCAACATATTGGAGCAAGCACATCAGCTGCTAAGAAGCCACTCCACCTACAGGGAAAGGCAAGGAAATTCAGCATTCAGAGCAGCATGGTACAATGGCAGAATAGCCATCCACAAATCAAGAAAAGGGTCAAGAACAAGGCCCTTCAACCCAAATAAAGGCAGCTGAAGTCCCTGTACTGCAAACCCCTCACAATGAAGAAAGAGCTAAAAAGAGGGACAGACCTGAAGACACACCCACAGGGACATCTACAGATCAGCAAGGGGAGAAGAGATAGAGCCTAAACCCCTATTCCAAGGAGGAATTTACTAAAGAGACCACAGGTAATATCAGGGGTGAGGGAACTTCTGAACAATAGATCCCTCCTATTTTGGAAACATCAGCCAGCTCCTTTCAGCAGGAGCAAGAGAGAACACCAGGTGTGGAGGTTTCATCCTCCAAGCAGCAGACAAAGGAGGGCTCGGACATCAAGAGATCAGTCACTAAAATTAAAGCTAGAAACAAACCAGTGAGGTTTCAGATTTACAATCAATTGTTAAGAATGACTCCTACAAATCAACAAAGGCTGATGGCAGCCTATGACATGCAAGCAGGGAAGATGACTCTTAGTCACTTCAGACCCACTGTACAACAACCATAGTCTGCTGCAGATTATATCAGAACCAGTCTGGAAGTTCTTGCCAAAGACATCCATCCAATAGACCAGATTGAGTTGCATAAACAGGCTAGAGAAATGGTATACTCCACCTTAGCAGATAAAGCTCTAATGGCCCATAGATTACAAAATTCATTGTATAACACTTCTGCCCAACTAGAGCTGGAGAAAGCCTCCTTATTGGCCAAGGATAATAGGATAAAATCCTTGGAAGAAATCATTATAGAGTTGGGACATGATCCCAAGGATCCCAAAGGTGCACTGGCCTTAATAAGGAAAAAGGAGGAGGACATAACAGCTCTAAGAAGACAATTGAAGCTGCCAGCTACCATACACCCTCAAACCACATAGGTGTCACAACAAAAGGAAGAAGAGGATGTGGTCAGCTTGCTCATGAGGATGAACAAAAGACTGCTGGACACAGAAAAAGCATTGGAAGAAGCTCTACAAGGGAAACAGCCAGAGGTGACCTATCGGCCATCCCAAACAGCTCCAATTATCTCAGCTCCTCCTCCAGCAGTCACTAAAACAACACCTCCCCTCGATCCAGCCTCAACAGTAGGTGCCTCAACTTCAACAGCAGCTACAACAAGTGCACTAAAGGAGGCCAGCTTAAGCATGGAGGAAATGATGAAAGAGATAAAAGCCTTGGAGACCCAGATGGCAGAACTCAAGGAGACGAAGGAAAAACTAGCCAAAATTGAGGTTAGATATGACAAATCAAAGATGAATATTATAGAGATAACCAGGGAAGTAAAGGCCCTAGAGAACAAAATAAAGGCCTTGGAGAAGGACCTCACTCTCCACAGAACCTTGACAGAAATAAAGACTATTTGTGGGATAAAATCAGCCAAGTTATTATTAATCAGTGGACAACAATACAAACCATTTTTGATTAGATAGAGTTGATAGGATTGGCTCAATATGAAACTCAAAAGGCCAGAGTATTATTGGCCAATAAACCTGAGAAATTTAATCAAATGATTCACTTCTTGAACACTCATACCAGTGAACAGTTAGCATCTCTGGACATTCACAACAAGACAGAGACTATTTTAAGAGTCAAGAAGGTGCTAACTATGAGAAATTTTGTTCATACAGTAGAAAGGAAATGCCAGGAAATGCAGGCAGATGTAGAAGCCTTCAGACATAAATTTTCAATGTTACAATGCAAAGGTTTGCCTAGCTTGGTTACCAGTAGTGGGAAGCTGTTAAAACAAGAACAGTATGCTCATAGGCTTAATACCTATGTGTGTTGAGGGATTTTATCCCCTAAGGCTTTTGGGTGGAACCCTAGCAGACTGAAAGTTGTCTAAACAAAGAAACATGCATACATACAGCCATTATGCTAGCAAAAGCTAATTCTAAAGTAAGTACCTTTGGTCCTACGTTCGAGTAGTTCCTCAAGGGTCCAAACCCTTCTTCACATCCCTTTCGCTCCTTTGCCCTGAAAAACCAACAATTCCAAAGAACGCAGTAGTATATGGATAAAGATTTATACAAAAATCATCTTTATGTTATAAAATAAGGAAGTTAGTTATGAACTTTAAACAACCATTCATACATGAAATTCAAACATGAACATCATAAACATAAAGAAGAAGCATATCGGGAATCAAGACAAATAGAAAGTACAAAAGGAGTAATATCACCTGAGTAACCTTTGCAGGCTCCAAGCACAGCTTCCTTCCGGATCCGTCCCGCCTCAAGCCTCTAGCATATCTCCTTCCAAGACTCACTCCATGATGCCATAACTAAGGGATGAACATCAAACCACAAGGAAACAAGGGTTTCCTGTAGAAATGGGGGAAGTGCAGAAGGCACAAGGGTCTTCAGACCTGGTCAGGGGGGAAATCTCAGTATAATAACCTTTCTCTTCTTCTCTCCTCCCTTAGGCCTTCCCTTTGATGTCTTTTTATACCAATCCCAAAGTATTTTTTTAGTTAGGAATTGGTTGGGAACAGTTGGGGCCACGGGCACTAACAGGTGATCAGCGGGTAAAACCCTCGATCTCCGCCCGAAAATAAGAAGTTTTATATTTTTTAAGTGTTTTAATACATATACGTGGGTTGGGTATATATGGACCCGCGTATACACGTGTTTAACTTAGGGCAATGTCGCGTACAGGGAATAAAACACTGTTTTTTAAATTTGAGACCAGGTCTGGAAGGAGGGGTTGCCCTAGGCCATGAGTGCAGCATCACAAACCATAATAGTGAGATTTGGAGCTATAACATCATCATGAAAAAATTTGTTCACTTATGGTAGTCCAAAGTCCAAATTCACTTTTCTCTCTCAAAAGTTTGTGTTTGTTGGCCCTCCTTCATGTGTCTCTCGAGTTACCATTGAACATGAAGGCTCATTTCATCACATTTTATTTCAATCAAATCCACCTAAAATTCAGTCATTTGAGGTTCGATTAGGTCACCTAGGGTTTATTTTTCCAAGGTCCAATAAGTCACCATCTCACTGCATAAGGTCAGCAAAATATGAGAGTCAAGCAAATAGTGTCTTTTTTAGTTAAATAAAGCTTTCCAAAGCATGTAACCATAGTTACTGAAAGCCTTAAATTTGATTTCAAGAAGGGATTTTATCCCAAGTTTGTAAATTAGAACTATAAACAGATGTAATAATTTTTATTTTTGTTTATGTAATTTTATGTCCATCATATGTAATAAGTTACTTTTAGCTGCATACTCAAGTCCATTGCAAAAAGCATCCCAAGCAGAAAGTCAAAATCAAGTTTGCCAAAGCATCATCCACCTGTCAAGAGCAAAAAAGGTCAGACAGTCAAAAAGGCATTAATATGAAAATTTGGAAATGACAAAGAACTTTAGAAAGTGGGTATGCAAACTCATAAATTAAAGTCATTTCAAGTATAAAGCCTCTCAACAGACTCATGAAAGCCTCATTTGCACTCTAGCGCTCTCACAACTCCTTAGCAAAAGAAAATTGGCGATTTTTAGGCGAAATTGTGCAAAACAAAGCAAGAGGATGTGTTCAACAAGGTTGTTGCACGTTTAGCCTGGTCGTTGTGCTCCTGTAGAGGTAGTTGCATGTTTGTCAAAGTTTACAGTGTAATTTATAACGGCATTGCGCTCCTGTAGAGGTCGCTGCGCGTTCACCTGGAAGGAGCCAAACGTTCTAAAAACCCTCCATTGCCACCAAGTTTCCAAGTTAATTATCATTCACTCCAGCAAATCAGGTTGGTGAAAGAATCACTCACTCCTACCCTCCTTTGTTTGCCTACATAGGGTTTAAATTGTTTGATGTTTTTCCTAAGATTAAACCCTAGCCATACATTCCCACCATCTCAAAATCACATTTCCTACTTTTCATCACTATTCCTCCCTCACTTAACAATTATTCCCTATCATCTCCCTCATTCCACATATCCCCGTCTCCTCCTCATCATCTCTCCTCACATCATTCCACATTTCCAATATCCACAGTCCATTATATCATTCCCCTAGGGTTTTAAAAGCAACAAATCATGGCAGAAGAAGAACACATAAGTCAGAGTGATGGAGAAAAACAACAGATGAGGAAATATAAAAAAGGAGGGAAAATCACTAGATATGAACCAACCAACACTAGAGAGCCCATGACATCTCCCATCACTGTCACAAGCTTTAAAAATATGTGTTGTTTTGAGTTTTGTAAGAAGGTGGAAAGGACACAACATCATTCTGAAATGACCAAACAGTTCATTATCAACCTCCATGACAATCAAGCAACCTTTGTTGGTGTCACCTTTACCATATCCTTTGCTATCATATCAACTGCTTCTGGGATCCCAGATGTTGGGGAAAAGTGGTTTAAACAGGTAGATTTGGATTATTGCTACTATGAGCCATATCTTAAACCCAACCATAAGAATGAAAAAAGGATGATTTTTCCTTTCTCTTACCTCCTAGACATATATGTTCCTATGATGAAAATCATCATGAAGTACTTCACATGTGAGGGCAGGTTTTCTAGGCTCTATTCCTATAATATTCGGTTACTCATGCATTTTACAAGAGTCAGAATGCTCAATCTACCCTACTATCTTTACCGGGATATCAACAAGATGTCATACATTGCCTAAAGGAAAGATCATTATCATCAAATGCAAAGCATATTTCACCATTCTCTCATCAAAATGACAGTCCTATACCACCTTGATCAGCTTAACATTGCATGGGACACTTTCATATCCATGAGGTTTTCACAGTCCCACCTATTCAGCATGGCCAAGAGGCACCTTCATCATCTCATCCACCCACCTCCATTCCTCCACCTCAGTCTATACATCGTTCATCTTCATCTCATGAGTCAGCCACACCATCACCTCCATCATCACCATTTCATCAGCCTATTCATTCACCTGGCAAAGATAAAGGAACTGAGCAGAAGCATATTGAGCATGGTGAGAGCAGCAAGCCCAAGAAGGTTGGTTTAGGTACCTTGGCACATACCTATCAGAGAGGGCATAGGCAAGTGTTTTCCCCACTGATTGTGGGAGGGGCCTTGCCTTCTTCATCGACAAAGCAAGTACAGAAGGGTAAGGAAAAAGTTGTAGAGGCAAAGATCTAGCAGTAGGAGGAAGACCTCCATGAGATAGAGCATGATTTTCAGTTAGTTGGATCAGATGAACATGATGACAGTAAAAGCACAGCTATTGTCATTAAGGAGAATAATGCACTCATAAGAGAGCTCAAGGTCAACTTGCAAAGGGCCAAATGGATAATTTTGTATTATGAGCAGGAAAATAGGCAGTTGGAGGTCAAAAATGAGCTCATGGAGATTCAGCTCAGAAAGGAAAAGAAAGAGGCTGAAAAGGAAAAGGCCTTACTTGATGAGGCATATGGGTAGTATGGTGAGCCACTTGATGAACAAGTGCCAAGAAGAAGGCCAAGGACTAGAGGCCTAAAAAGAGCCTTGGAGCAGGAAAGGAAAAGGGAGGAAAAAATTGCCAATCAACTCACCTTGAATGAGAAATTTCCCAAGATGGTAAATGAAACTGAGAATATTGGTTTGAGAAGGTAAATGATCATCTGGAGAACCTCCTAGGCAAGGCCAAGAAGGAAAATGATATTCAAAGAAGGATGGCGAAGCACTATGCTATGAGAGACAAAATTGCAAGAGCCAAGCTCAAAAGAGCTCATGCAAAAATTGAGGCTTTGACCAAGAAAGAGGATAAAAAGAGGTTGGATATCCTTGTCGAGGCATCACTCCATGCCTCAAACATATAGCCAGCTATCAGCCCACCAATTTTGGCCATTTTTGAACAATTTTGGCAAGATATGTTTTGTTGTGTTTTTTGAAGAAATTTTTGCACAGTCAACATGGTCAAACGCGCAACACCTAAGACGCTGCGCTTTTGTTTGGGGAATCCAATGTGAAAATGGTCATGATTTTTGGATTAATAATGATGAGGACATGCACATTGTACTTTTACTAAGAATTTGGAGCAAAAATGGTCAGCCAAAAGGGTCAAAAATACCAAAAAATCACCTTTCTGCTTCTTTTCTGGCCTGGTCGCTGCACGTTTGATAAATCTTGGGAGATTGCAATTTTGGAGGGGTAAATGAAGCCCATTTTAGAAACCAAGGGTAGTTTTAGAAACTAGACAGGGTAATATTTATAATGAGCTATCCTGGGCTAGATTTGGACATCGGGAAGGCGGTCAAAAGTCAGCTTGAAGAGGACGCTGCGCGTTTGACAGATTTCCACAATTTTCATTGTTTAATTCCAGGTTGACTTTTATCTATGGGAAATTCAAGTTTTACCTATATAATTGATCTAGATGATGTAATTATCATGTTTTTACCTTTACCTAGGGTAGATACATCGATTAGATGGCGTATGTGGCATGTAATGAATCAATCTGCTAGAGTGAGGGATGAGTCACTTTGACCACCCTACACTCTAGCTATCAGTTCAGCCTTTCTTGCAACTGCTCTCCACTCATGGATTCGACCCCTGAGCCTAGGATGAGTTGGTTGTTGGCCTATATTATGTATTTTCTCAGTCATTTTATAGGTTGGATTCAGTAGGGATGTTATACTAGTGATCATAGACTATTGTATCAAATTTTGGCAATTTTCAATAGATGAGTTGCAGCTATTTTGCTGGGATACATGTGGTATGAATTTTTAGCATTGTTTCTTCTTTGTGATCATTTGTATGAATGTTTTATCAGATCATAAACCATTCCACGTCTGTTATATGGTAATTTAAAAGTTGATAGGCAGAGTACATGTTTGCTTATGCTCTGTTTTGGGTAATTTATCATACTTTGTCCATTTTTCCTCAGTTTAGGAAGAATACATCTCTTGTGCTCTTCCTAACTCCTCATGAGTCTTAAACCATCTCATAAAATCACCTTTTAAGTCTTAAGCTTTATGCCTACCTTGCCCCTTTGAATGTCTGCAATCATATCCTATTCGCCCTGACCTAGTCCCTCTGACCTAAAACACACATCCTTGTGATTACCCAACCAAAATCAAATCAAACAACCCCCTGCACTTTACATCTAGCCTAAAACCCGAATCTATCCAACCCTCTTGGTTGTGATCCTCAGATACACCCCTCTCTGACTTGGTAGGGCTAGCTACCAAGCTAAAGATTGGTCTGTGGTTACCTCAACCGAACTCTTCCTCGACCTTGGAGATCCGGATGAGTGATAACACCATGAATAGGGTTGTCTGCTAAAATAAAATTCATCGTGCCCCTTTTTTGTTTGTTAAATAAATTTCAAAGCTTTTAAACTTAATGCTCTCCTACATGGTTGCATTCTTCATCATCCATTTAGATGTCTCTCTTCACACTTGCACAATCAGTCTTCTTTGTGGTCGCGGTCACTTTCAAAGTTTAAGCTTGAAAAAAATTACAACGCTAAAAAATTATCTTTGACTTTATGTGAAATGATGGAGAGGAATAGTTGCTTTACAAATACATTCAATTTTTTTTTTACTTTTTCCAAATATACAGCAAGTGCTCCAATTAATATCAATAAACAGATCACACACTTCTTGATATTCTCCATATGAGTTGATTCGTCAATTTTCATTATTACTTGAGTTTGTGTTGATTAGTTGGTATATAGAATGACGTGACATTTTTATTAAATTAATTGTAGAGTTGGTATATAGAATTAAGTGA
>APFE031386473.1:0-16119 GCA_000404065.3 Pinus taeda
AAAATATATATGTTAATTGATGATCATATCAGGATTGGTAGATATTAGGGCATTATATAATAGGATACTTAATTTAGTATCTGACACCCAACAACCAATACCACAATACTCATATAACAAATCGTCAACTAACTGACCTGTATTTCCATTTACCAACAAACTTGTTGGGATATTTCAATATCAAAGAATTTGTAATGTGCTACACATAACAATCACCCCACATCTGATCTTTGAAATTCTAATAGATGAAAGGGCTAATAGGCCATAGTTAATTGAAAGAAAATTTCTCCATTAACCTTTGGATAGTTTAGTATTTTTTAGCATCGAGGATTTTTTTGGCTAGTCCCTTAGCCATTGTGAACATAGTTCAATGTCATCATGCCATGTTGATACACCACATCATCCCCACATTAGTGTGCCATGCCATAGAAAGCCTTCTTTGTGCCACATTATCATCACACATTAGCACCACGTCAACATGACAATCATCCAAGACCTTCCTTGCGCTATGTCATCATGGCATGTCATCCCTATGAGCATTGGGCCATCGAGGCCCCAAGACCTTGGTATACAACTAGAAGAGTCTTTCAACCCTCTCCCTGATTTGAAAAAATACCATCAATTTCTAATTTACACTCTCCATCAACTGCCAAACTGTTTACTAGGTCATCTAGCCATTAGGGCTCCGACCCACCATGTAGAACATAAAAATCCACTCACAACCTTCTCCCAAACTGATTAACATATGTCAACTAGGATAAAACATCTATGTTAATTGATGATCATATCATGATCTGTTAGTATTGGTGTATTTCCTTAAAGATTACTCCAGGTAATACTCAACACCCAACACATGATATCCCCATAATATGATAACAAATTGTTAACTAGCATACCCCTATTTTCATTTGTCGATGGACTTCTTAGGTTCTATTAGTATCAAAGGACTTGTGTTGGGATGCACACCATGGTCACTTAAAATCAAATCTTCTTGATCCCAATAAATGAAAGGGTTGATAAGCTATTGTTAATTAACAACAAATTTCTGCATTGGTTGATGGATAGTTCAAAATATATTAGTATCACGGATTTTCGTTGGTAATTGCTCAATGTGTTCCTCACACTTCGGGCTTGATAACTATATATGAAATATATGAAGGCCCCATAGCTCCTTTCGACTAAGACCTTAGTCATAGCTCTTGTCGGACATGTGACTAGGGGCGAAAAAAAGAAGGGTATGTTTGCTAATTCAGACTTTTTTTCCATAAATAGGTACAAACACATGCCATCCATTGTGATAACTATTGAATACTTGAGTAGTTGTAAGGATAGAGAAGCTTTCCACAACAATTTCATTGTCATCTACAAAGAAATATTTGAAAAATCACAAAATTTAAATGATATTTTATGAGCCTATTTGACATATGTGAAAAGTGAAATGATAATCACCTTGAATTTCCATGGTAATCATGTTGAACAACATCAAACAAGAATTCTTTCAGGAAGAGGCATATGCATAACAAATTTCAAAATTGCACCAACTTACTAATTATGACCATGGCAAAGGCAAATGTATTTTGCTAGTAAATCAACACACTAACATAAAAAATATAGCATGTGTTTTTTAGGAATACAACTTCATACCAAAGACATCAATAAAAATATTTTTAACAACAACAGAGCAATATGTGCTTATAAAGGTAGGTGCAATTTTCATAACTACATAATAATAATGAAAACACTAAATGAACTAGAAAAAATATGTTAATGGCATTACGATTGCCCTTCTTACAAATAAGAGAACTTGGACAAAGATAAAAAACCATAATTATGATTGACTAATGGAGTTATCAATGTTCTAACTAATATTTCTAGGATAAAAAAAATATGGTAAGCTTGTTTTTAGCAAGGGATTTATCTTGTTCTTTTATGTTCTTATTCTACATATGCATTGCAGGAGGCATCTATAAATGGTGGTGCTAACTCCCATGGAAAACATATGTTTTTATATTTAGTTATATTAGGTCATTTGAACTATGCTTTTGGACATCTTTAGGCTTTTTGTTAAGTCTTTGATATTGCATGGTTGTCTTGTCCTATGAACATAAGTAAACTTAGAAACTTGCCTTATGAATCATTTCTATGCAAATTCTCTCTCTGGAGCAACCATTTTTTCTGAAATAGTAGTTTGAAAAAACATTCTTTTGCTATAGATTTCTTAGCCTTTTTTGAGATTCCTAAGGTTTCAAGTTTATTCTATGTTTGCAAATATTTGTTGATTTATATTTCCAATATTTTGGATATCCTAATTATGCTCTCATATAGTAGCCTAGAATCTTTTGAATCATCGAATGTTATTGTCATTGATATTCAAGATTTAAACATATTAATAAACAAACATGAGAAATAGTAAAACAAATGCATTTAAACTCTAAAATTTGTCCTAAAAAGACGTAAATAACTTGTTTTAAACTCATAGTGATTTATTACATAGTATAAATAAATCATTTGCATGCTAGTTGTTATGTGCATACAATAATGCCACTAATAAGAAAACAAATTTAAGATTAGTTTTAGTAAATTTACACCTTTTTTTTAACTTAAAACTTTAATTACTATTTTTAAAAATTCTATGCACACTTTTTTGCAACAATAAAAAAAATCTTTACAAATTTTATAACTATATAGTTCTTCCTTGAACTTATAAAACAACATCCACAATTGAACTTATACATATTTACAAAGTTTAAATTGGACAAAAACAAATTTAAATTTTACATAATTAATAATTTTATAACATTCTTAAAATAATGTTAACATTTTTTATATTTTCTAAACTGTTTATAATTATAAGGTATATAATTAGAATCATTTTAGAATATAATGTAACATTAATCTCTCTTTATTTTCTAATGTTTTATAAATTAGAAGTATTAATTAGTTGAATATTTATTATTATTGAAAAAGGTATATTATTACTCATATATGTAAGTTAAATATATTTAGTTCCTTAATAATATTTGTATATTTGAAACAATTCTTAAAAGGTTTATAAATACTAGTTTTCCGCTATTTTAATATTCGTTTCCATTAAAATTGTATTATATGAAATAAGTATTTGCTCAAAATATATAATAAAATATTTTAAGTTCTTAATAATATAATTCATTACAAATAATTATATTAATCATTGATAAACCAATTATTGAATATGTTTTAATTATTAACTTATTAAATCTCTAATTATCGAATGTGGTAAACTATCGAGTATGTATTCATGATTGATCCCGATGATATGGATTATAAATTGTTTAAGCATTAACCAAGTAACCTTTTAAGAAATAGGTTATAAGTAACTTTGTTACATTGCAATTCATAAATTAGTTTTTACATTCAATTTCAATATAAATTACAAATATACAAAAATTGATAGATAAGGTGAAGTTGCCCCAAAAAAAAAACCATATACAAGAAAGTTTTGTTACACATGTTTGAACAAATACTACATCGAAGTGCAAGAAGTAAAATTTTGACATTTTTCCAATACAACTTTATGTTAATGTATAAATGGCTTCCAGTCTCATCTTTATCTCTCACATTTGAAGGATTTGGTACTTCTACTCTTAAAAGCCCCTTATAAAAAGGTGTGATGATGAATATAATCTATCATTTTATGTCAATTTCTTAAATTACAATAGCAAAATATTTATGTACATTTAATATATAGGTTTAAGTTTATATAAGGTATTCATTAGTATATTCAAAATCAATGGTATTCAATTTATAAACTTTCATTTTATTTAGATATTATTTAATATCCTCAAAATTCATCCAGATATTGTTATATTAATAATATTTATACACCTTCTTTTACATATATGTAAATAATTTATAGCTTAATTTATTTTTATAAACTTCCAGCGTTTTCTACTCTTTTTATTTAAATAGGATTCTGCTAAATATTTTTTTTCTCTTTTTTAGAGGTTAAGAGTGTTTAATTTTTATTTATTATGGGTATTTTTAAATTATTTTTATTATTAAAATTATAAAAAATTAATGTATTATTTCTTATTAATGTTTTCATTTATATTAAAATATATTTTCACAAGTGACTTTTGTTGTTTATAGTGTAAAAAAGTCTTTCTTGTTATCGCCTTTTAAGTTTCATGTACTTTGGTTTCTTTCACATTTTTGGAAGAGTTCTGGGTTTCACTGATTCAGTGAGGATAAGTTGTGTGGTGGTACTTCTATTTTTTATATGTTGGTTATTTGTTGTAGTGTGGATTTTACTTTTATAACAAAGGAGCTTTGTGTAGCTTCTAAACATCTGAGTGACTTGGAAGTGGTTCCATAACTGAATTCCAATCCTCAATTTTAACAAGGGGAGGGAACATTTTCATTGCAAAATCCAAGGGATTTGGTTAGATTCAATTCTATGTAATATCAGGAAATCAAGTTGGCTATGACCTTCTCCATGGCAGGCTCTCTTATTTCTCTTGCAGGTTTGGAGGAGTTTTGAACTCTTTTGGCTCAACTTGTTCAAGGTTTTTGCTAGCATTTCTTTTTCTAATTTGTGGGTTCTCTATTAAGGCATGGATTTGGTTCTTATAGCAACTAAGTTAAGAAATTTACTATGTGGTTTCCCTCTTATTAGGGCTTGACAAAGAGCTCCCTCTAGCAACAGGGGAGCAAGGAGAGGTCAACTTACCAAGCAACCCTAAGCCGTGGAGGTTCCACGACCCATGGCAAGATTCAATGAGACTACACTGGTGGAAATTCACAATATTATCTCTAATATGGAGGATGGAGTGTGATTTAATCGACGTTTCATTTTGGAACAACATGTAGAAATAGATACTCATAATTGGATTCCAAACATTGGTAACAACAAATCTCACTAACCCACTATATGAAAACTATAGATTGATATTGACACATCAAAACTCTATTGGGATAGGTTCTTATAGAGCATTGAGAGACATAAAGGGAGCTTGTGTTATGTATTGATGATGTTTTAAAAAAGGTGCAAAAACTAGAAAGTAGAGCCTCAACTCTAATAAAAAACATAGTTGATCTTCCTATCATTTCACGAGAAGCAAACACATATATGTCTCCTCATATACAAGTGGATTCACCTTCTAACACGTATTATAGATAAATGTTATGGTCTATTGCTTTAAGCCATGAAATTGCTTTCTTTATATATTGTAAGATTATGAAATCTAAATACTTTTTTTTTAAATGGAGGGGGGGCGAGTCGCCTGAAGAAGCTTGTATTAGCCTAGAGTACAATATTTACATTATATACAACTGTCGGATCAATCACATCAATCACATAGGTTATACATATACATGCTCGATGAAACATATACGTTGTTGCGCAGCGCCACATACAAAGGGAATCAATCATGGGTGGGGAGCGGGAAAGTCGATTGCCCCAACCGCGTAAACTGTTCACTCGTGTGCAAATCTAAATACTTATCATACTTCTATAATTTATTTTATATTAGAAAAAATATATTTAATTTTATTATTATTATTATAGTGTATTAAAAAATTAAATCTCTTATTTGATAATCCTTTCGTAAAAGACAATAATAGATAATAGATAACTATGTACTAATATCAATTATTCTAATTAAAAAAAAAAAACAAAACAAAAACAAAACAAAAAACAAAACAAAAAAAACCATATAAATTTAATAAATATAACAATTTAATTAAAATAAATTAATTAAATGATTCAAATTAATTTATTTGTTTATTCCATAAAATTATAATAAACAAAAATTAAGAAAATTATTAATGCGTAAACTTTTACTAAATTCTTAGTATTACATTAAAACATTACGAAAGCAATATTACTATTAATTTGACTTGTTAAACAATCTTTTTGTTTATGAGAGTTTTTTCGGCCTAAATCACAAGATCTATCATTTATCGAGTATGATTCATCGTCAAAACAAGTTAAAAATACAATTTTATAAATGTAAATTTATAATTATATATTTCTTAAAAAATCTGTATTTCTAAGAGAAAAGCGTGATTCATTTATATTATTACCTATTTATCACCCTTCACGTCACATGATAAGTGGCCTGTAGAAAAATAGTTGTTATACCTACCACATTGATATTTTTATTTTTTCAGCTAAACACAGATAAAGCACAAGTATAGGATGACGATGGGACTTGTGAAGACATTTCAAGAGTCGGTAAGACATCGCATCTATTGAATTTTTTAATAAATACACATAACAGAAAGATAGAATGGGACTTGTGAAAGGATCTTTCTATCTAAAATTTTGAAGTGACATGCCTTTGGTTCAGTGTCATGGATCTCCTATGCTCTATTTTACATAGCTTCACGTGGAAGCTTCACTATTTTGTAATACATTGGAAAAAGTGTTTCATAAATACTTTCCAATTTTTAACATATTTTTTATTTAAAATAATGAAATTATTTATGGATTGCTTAGAAAAGTTAAAAGAAATTGGTAGTTACGAGGGTAACATATTATATCAAAGCTTAAATTTACTTGAGAAAGACAATAATATTTTTTTATTTTGTGTTTTTTGAAGTTATGTTGAGTTTTACTTATCAAGTTTATAGTGGATTCGATAGTGAGAATGGTAGTTTAGTAATTTAATTTTATATTTTTATTTTTAGGATTAAAAGTTTTTTTTTTGTGTTATTGGTCTGGTTTCCCAATAACATATTATGGTTGGAAAAATTATGATTGTAACTTTTTTTTTTTTTATTAATGGAAGACTTTGTGTGTGTGTATATATATGTGTGTGTATATATATTATATATATATTTTTTTTTTAATTTGTAAAATAATTTATTGGTCAACTGTATAATTATGGTTGATTGTGAAACTTGTTTTTTTAATTAATGGGACTTTGTGTATAATATATAATTTTTTTTGTAAAATAATTTCAATTAGGTCAATGTATAAAATAAATCAATCCATAATAAGCATAAAATATTTCCTTCCTAATATAACTCACGTGACTAAAATTTAACTAAAAATATAAAATTTTATAAATTATTAATTATTATTATTAAAATAATATTATTATATATATTATATAAGGAAGAAACTAGAACACGATTTTTAACCATGGTGTTTTGACTCCACTTTATATTGGAAATTCTTAATCTATAAATAGGTTTTATTACAATATTATTGAAGGTAAATAAAAACACAATCATGAACATAATATAAAAGCAATCACACAACACGAAAAGCACCAAGAAATACCTTGGGAAAACCCCAACTCTAGTCCTTTGCCAAAACCCTCACCAAACCTATTGGTGAGCCCTCCTCAACCCTTGCCCCCTTACAACTCATGACTGAGAAGCCCACACTTGCTCAACCCTTGGCCTCTTACAATGGTTGGGGAGCCTGACACTTGCTCAACCTGTGGCCCCTTATACTAGTTGGGGAGCCTACACTTGCTTGATCCCTGATCCCTTACACTGGTCGCGGAGCCTACACTTGCTCGATCCGTGGTCCCTTACACTAGTTAGGGAGCCCACATTTGCTCAAAACAAACTTACTGATCAAATGAGAAATGTGACCTCAAAACTAGAACTCTAGCAAAAAAAACCTTAAAAAAACTTGAAAAAACAACCCGAAAATGAAAACTGTTGATGTTGGAAATAACATTTTTTTATGGGAAGGGGAGGGGGGGGGGGGGGGGGGGGGGTTTGGGGGTAAATTTTCAATATTTTTTTTTAAAATGGCATTAAAAACCAATATTTTTGTGCAAAAAACATGAAAAACACATGCAACTTGATGTTGCATCAATACTTATTTTGGGTTAAAATTTCATTTTTTTAACAATAACATTAAAAACTAAAATCCTTGTGCGTTGAACATGAAAAAACAACCTGAAATAAAAAAGTGTTGAAGTTGGCTAAAATTCCAACATTTTTTAGCAATGGCATTAAAAATAAAATAGCATGAAGATAAAAATTATTAAAATTTTATTAGTTTTCAACCATACATTGAAGATAAAATATCACAACTCCAAAATAACCTAAAAATTTCAACAATTTTCGACCATGGCGTTAAAGATAAATATCGTGATTGAAAAAGGTTAAAATTTTGACATTTTTCAACCATGGCATAAAAGATATCATGACTCCGAAAGACCTTAAAATTTCAACATCTTTAAGTCATGGAATTAAAAACAAATATTATAACTATAATAAACCTTAGATTTTCAACATATTTCGAGATCAAATATCATGACTAATTAAATCTTAAAAATAAATATCTAAACAAAAAGTCATTGTACCAAATGTTAAACATATAATTCTTTTAAAATCTTAGCCAAAAACAAATTGACACATTGCAACAAAAACTTTAGAATCATCCATCAAATTGGCACATAGCGGGGGCATGCTTGACCCATTGCAATGAAAACTTAAAAATCAACCATCAAATTAACACATAGTGGAAGCAGACTTGATTAATTGTAACGAAAACTGAAAAGTACCTATCAAATTGCACATATTAGGATTAGTTTGCAAATTGAACATTGAGACAACCCCTGCAATAATAAATAAATCAATCGATCGATTAAAAAAAACAACTAAATCATAACCAAAAAAATTAATAAGTAAAAAATTAAAATAAAATTAAATTAAACATGGAAAAGGATAAATTAAAATATATATATATATATATATATATATATATATATATAATAAAAACAATAAAAAAAAATAAAAATATATAATTAAATATTAAAATTTAAAAAAAATAAAATAAAAATAATTAAAAACTAATAATAATAAAAAGTACATCTGCTTGGGGTAGATCAATTGTCAATGGCCGTAAAATGAAGTCTCACCGAACCAGAAGTCTTGGGTTCAAATCTTGTGCTATCCTCCTGATCGGGGTGAGAAGTGATGAAGATGTATAGTCCTACAAGTTTCAAAAAAAAAAATAAAATAAAAAAGTACAATCTACCTTTGCCTTGCCCCACCGCCCTTAGCATTGGAAAATATATTTATTTATTATGTTAAATCTTATAATGTCTATGTTTGAATTTTTTCTCAAATTATTTTATATTAGAGTTTTCAATGTTTTTATATTATATATATATATATATAATATGATATATTATATATATAATATATATAGAATATATTATAAGTATAGATATGTGAATAGTCTACACACATATATTTTTTATTATTAATGTATAGTGTCTATTTTTTTCTCTATAATTTTATTTTGTTTTGAATGTTTTGAAGTTTTTTTTCATTTTGTAACAATTTAGTTTAATTTGATACTTTGATTTTATATAAAGTTTTTTTTATTTTATTTTTAACATATTTTATTTTTGTAATTTTTAATTAAAATTCTATGCGAATCTTATTTTTGAAAACAAAATAATTATTATGATCTCTAGACATAAAATTCATTAAAATTATTATTTTTCAATTTTTTTGGTGCAATTTTTTTCATAAATCCATACATGTTATTTTCAGCAAAAAAAAGTCTTGAAATACTGACAATTATTTTATGCGCATTTAAGTATTAATTTTATAAAAAATATTCATAACTTCAAAATACATAGATATATAAAAATATTAATAACTTCAAAATATTAATTTTATTATTTTTTAAACTTTTGCAAAAAAGATAAAAACAATTCATTACAGAAAAAACATTGTAAGGAAAAATGAAAAAATACAAAACTTGAAAAAAACCCTTAAAAAACAAGCATCTTAGGGAAAAAAAGAAGAAATCAACTTGAAAAATGGTTAAATAACCAATATTTAAAAAAAAAATGCATACTAAGACATAAAAAATAAAATAAATAAATAATAAAAATAAAAATAAAAAATATGCCCCTACCAAAAAAAAAAAAAAAAAAAAAAAATTGGTGCGCATCAATGGTTTTCAAAATTCTCATGAAAATTGCCAACATTTAAAAAAAGTATCCAATACTTATACTATCAGAAAATTTAAAGTTTCAATAATAAACCCCTCCCTCGCCGCGCCCCCCCCGCCGCCCTTATAAAAAAGGGTTGATATTGTGTCAACGCTTTTCGAAATCAACACCAAAAACACTAACATTTAAAAAAAAATCATTAAGAAAATTTAAAGTGTCAAAAATATGCTAAAAAAAGTGTATTATGAATCAACACTTTTCAAAATCGGATATTTTTTGCTACTTCTAACAAGTGAGAACTCAGCCAAGTTCCTTTTTTATTGTTAATTGAGTTTTGACCCTTGGCACATGACAGTTGAGACTAATAAGCCTATTTATATGGTACTTTCCATCCAAATAGAATTGGCATAATACTATGGGCCACAAAACCATGTGCCTGAAACCAATAGCTATAGAATATCATTTCCAAGTCAATCCTAACAATCCTCCTTAAACTTGATTAGGGAATTGCTATGGATCTAACCCCCCTAAAGATCAAGGTACTCAAGTTAATTTTGTATGCCCCCCTGTCACTCTACACTTTGGGGTACGCATGCCTACCAAGTCTTACAATATTATGTCCAATTACATCATCTCCATTATAATTAATATTTTTCTTGGTTACTATTAATACTTCATTTCTTATTACATTCTTTCATTGTCTTTCTCCATGTGTTGCATATCTGGCATTGATGTCCATATAAAAAGAACACATCTAGTGGATTACATGGGTCATCAATAATTGTAACCACCAATTCTTTATGAATTCTCTTTAGATACATGGTTCATCAATCTATTTAATTCACACGTGCACATATTTCATCATATTGTTGCGGACCAAATCTCATTGCTCCATCATGTCATAATTCGCCTCAATATAAATAAATATAAATATATCAACAACGATATATTTAATTCTCTTCAAACTTGAAAGAAAACACATGGGTACTTTTCAATTATATCACTCCTCTAATGAGCATAACCCATTGTTACTTCATGAGGCGGTGTAGATCCAAGGCCACCTGCCATGTGCCATAGAATGTTGTTTTTTCCTCTATAAGTTCATACAACAAATCAGATATGCACTCTAGCTCACACCTAGTGTCCTCTATCGTGTGCAAAGATTTGCCTCATGCACCCTGTCATTATCCACCATAATGGAAACATTGGTTGATCTTGCCTTGTGTTTACCTGAGGACGTTGGTATTGCTTTGTCACTACAATAACAGAGATCACCTGCAAGGCATGGTGAGGCTCCTTGCGTTTGATCTATTTAGGCTCATTTTCCTTGAACACAAGGATATTAAGTATATGTTTCATTGTAATAATCTCCTTGTGGGCCATTGATCTCTTCGATGTAGCAAAAAGAGCCAGTTAATAGAGAAATTTTGAGGTCTAAAATGGGCCTCAAAACAAAAATGTACAACTAAAATCGGTTTTATAAGAACCAATAGGATTCAAGATGATGATGTCAACCATGGGGGATGATTCACCATTTTTGGAGTAAAAAAATAAAATAATAACTACTTTTCAACTCGTATTTCAACTCATCTCCCTATGATTTTACTCAAATTTTGAGCGGGAACACTCATTGGATACAAAATCTAACTCCTCGTCCAAGGAGTACCCATGCTGCATACTTTTGATGAACCTTGCTATACAAAAATGAGAAATACATGAAAATCGTGATTGAAATAACAAGTTTCATGTATTTCTCATTTTTCTTGTAGCAAGGTCCATCGAAAGTATGCAACATTGTTACTCCCTGAATGAGGAATTAAATTTTGCATCCAATGAGTGTTCCCGCTCGAAATTTGAGTAAAATCATAGCGTGATAAGTTGAAAATATGAGTTGAAAAAGTAGTGTTTCTTTTTTCTCTCTAAAATTTGATGATGTAATCTAATCTTATTTTATTATTTCCACTATTATTTTATAATATTCCTTAGGAGGCCCATTTTAGACCTCAAAAATTCTCTAATTCTCGTGGGTAACATGTGCAAAGAAGGCAACCAACTCTATTTTAGCAACGTCGAAAGATCCAATGGTACCAAACCTAAAATAGGCATTGGAAGCACTAGTGAAGCTATCATATGTGTAGAAACTCCTTCCAGTGCATCCATTGTCTACTACTGCTAGAATTCCATCAAAAAATTCCTTACTTGTGATCGATATGATGCCATTATCAGTGTTGCTTCCATTATCATTTTTGTGGAAGGGCCCTTCTTTGCAACCATCTCCATGGTAATACTTTATGGAGGCACAATAATCGTATTTTTTGCAACACAGTTCACTAGAACACCTACAATCCATAGATCTCTCATCTATGGCAATTCCTGATAGCACATGACTATTGTGTGCTCATCATTTACATACACGATGGTGGCTCTTTCTACACAGGTGCTCCTACATGCCAAATAAATCTAGGAATTCCATAATAATGATACTCAAAATAGATCTCAACATAGTATTTGCAAATCAATTCGTCTCAACTATAAGGATGGTGGTTCTCATGAAAACAATGCTATGTAGTACATTTTAGGACCTTTGCCGCTCTGATTAAATCCTCTCACCCTATGAGACCTCATGAGTTCAATTTGCAAGTGACAACAACCTTCTTCATCATAGATCTACAGGTTCATTCTTTTGCAAATCTCCTCTAAGGTGTGAGTAGGCATGTTGAAAAATCAAACATTAAACCAACTCGATCTGTTGTAGGGTCAATGATCACACACCCTAGAAAAAATCACTTTCAACACACATTCTCATACCACTTGCTAATACTATAATCAACAATTTTTTTTATATATATTATCCACACAAATATCATATTTGTAAATTAATTCAGTAGATCTGTAACTACATAATAATTTAATTATGAATCTAAATAATGAAAATCATATCTAAATAGTTGAATGTCGAATCAAATATCTTATAGAAATTTTGTAGATCTAAATAATAACATGTGGAATAAAATCACAAAACCAAAATAGAGAATAGATTTACGTGGAAAACCCAATTAGGAAAAATCACACTTCCTCAACCCTTGACCCCTTATAATGGTCAGGGATCCCAATGCTTACTCAGCCTATGACCCCTTATAATGGTCAGGGATCCCAACGCTTCCTCAGCCTGTGACCCCTTACACTGGTCGAGGAGCCCACACTTGCTCGCCCTTAGCCCCTTACACCAGTTGGGGAACCCACACTTGCTCAACCCTTGGCACATTATAATGAAGACTAATAAGCCTATTTATAGGCTTCTTTCCATCCAAATACAATTGGCATAATATCATGGGCCACAAAATTATGTGCTCGAAACCACTAGTTCTAGACTATCATTGCCAAGTCAAGGCTAATCCTAATATTATCAATACGACATACACGAAAAACAAAAAAACAAAAAAAAACACTATCGCTCAATATGACACTTGTTTTTTTAATTAATCTATTTAAATAAAAGGTTAAAAAGAGTTTAACTACTTTTGAGATAAATCTCAACCATTGATTTTTGTATACCACTATGAATATTTTAGAATATTTCATGGTGGTTAAATCTCTACCATCCCCATAATAATTACTGATAATTAAATAAAAATTTTGAAAGTCATTCTTAGCCAAAACCAAGTAGATATTTTAATAATGATAAGTTTAAGTTGTTTAATCTGCAATGTTTTAGCGTCTCACAAGTTTTTTAGGGTGTTAAATTCATTTATGTATTCAAAAGTGCATTTTAAACAACAAAAAAACACAATATTGTTGGAAATTTTATTATCACTTCTAGACAAAAAGTGATTTCGTCTATTAGTGTAAAATGATCCTTTTAAAAATAGACATGCCTACTTGTACATTTAACGATAAATAAGTATAATAACATATAAATTCTTTCTTATTATATTACTATATATTCCATATTAGATTTGATTTAAAACAATTAAGATTATATAATATATTGATAATGAGAACTTCGTAGAATATTGTGTTTGTTTTTATAGGTGTCCAAAGTTTCAGTGAACACTTCACCCAAGTTCAAGAATAACTACTTTAAAATATTTATGTTAATTTTCATTAAATATATTTATATTTTACATAATTTTATTTTTTAGAAGGATTATTAAATATATTTTTATAATTTAATATGAAAGAAGTTTAATTATATTTTTTATGCATTATAATTATTATAATAAATGATTGTATGGTCTTCTTTTTCTTTCATTTTTTCTTTTCACAAGCACAACATTGTATATTTCATATGAGGAATATACATATGCTATCAATATTGTCGACATCCGTCATGTCACTTGCAAAAATTAAACCTAGTTGGATTGGATTCCATTTCTTCCTCACAACCACCCAAAATAACTCTAATTGGATGAGGGGACCTGGGTTAGGGCCTATTGCGGGAGGTAGAGACATAATTTGTCTCACGGAAACTCATGAGCATGATGACTGCAAAACTCTTGTGTTTGACGGTTATTTGAAGTTGGCAGTTTGGAACGTAGCAGAAAATGGCAAAGGGTATGGGGGAATACTAGTTTTAGTGAAAGAAAAAGAAGGTTGTCACATTCAGTTAATTAAAGAAGATGCAAATAAATTTATGGTTGAAAATATCAGAGAATGAGAATCACTTAAGGATTGCAGCGTGTTATTTTGCCCCTCAAGTCTCAAAAACATACAAAAATAAGGGGCTTGACAACAAGGATCTGTATGCAGCTTTAAAACAAGATATTGATGTGTACTCTCAGCAGGGAGACGTTCTTTTAGTGGGAGATTTCAATGCTAGAACAACAAATAATCAAGCTAGCATTCTTTGTTGCAAAGATGATAACAATCCTATCTGGCTCACTGAAGAGGAGAATCCCCAATGGGTGAGGTGTTCAGAAGATGACAAAGTTAGAAATAATTTTGGTGAGGAGTTGCTTACACTGTGTGGGGCTTTCAACTGAACTATTTGCAATGGTTTAGATAGATGGAATGCAAAATGGCAAGAAGAACCTTGAAAAAGGTAGGAAAGGAGAAGATGAATGTAAAGTTATATAAGCGAGTACTAAAAAGGAAAAAAGATGAGTTCATGCAAACAAGGAGAGAAGAGTTAATATATTTAAGCAAGAATAATCCAAAGCTTTTCTGGTGGGAACTGAAACCAAGGAAGAAGAAAATTGAAAATAATATTACATCCAATCAATATTTTGAATATACAAGGAAACTCTATGAGAAATAACCTGAGGCGGAGCCACCCCCCCCCCGGATCAACACAAATTCAAAGGTCTTCACGTTACAGGAGGTGGAAAATGGAATTAAGAAGATGAAAACAGGAAAAGAAAAGGACTTGGTTGAACTTCAAGTAGAGTATCTAAAATGGGGAATGAACGCTCTTGCACTGCACATCATGGAAATATTCAACAACATCATTCAACAAGGATTCCCAAGGGACTGGACAACTAGCCTAGAAATACCCCTTTTTAAAAGTGGAGACATTAATAATCCATCCAACTAGAGAACAATTATGATCAATCCTTTGTTTGCAAAGCTTTTTGGCAGCATGGTAGAACACAGAATTAGTAAGTGGGAAGAAGTAAAAGAAAAGAGGACAAGAGGACAAGCGGGTTTTAGGCTGAAATATTATACAGTGGATCATGGTATCGTGTTGAGACACATTGTTGAAAAGGTTTGGGAGGACAAAGAAGAAGTATTTTGCTGCTTTTTTTTACTTCAAAAAAGCATTTGACACAGTCCCTAGGGATAAGTTGTGGCATAGAATGGAAGAACTTGAAATTCCTGTTCATTATAGAGCCGTTGTCCATAGACTTTATGAAGAAGTGAAAGTCAAAATTAGAACCTCAGTAGGTATTTCAGAAAGCTTTAGAAGTGACATTGGAGTCAAGCAAGGTTGCCCTCTATCCCCTACTTTTTTTGGTCTATATATTGATAAATTAGAAGAGTGGCTAAATCTGCAAGGTGAAGATGGTGTTCGGTTGGGGGAGTTTGTGATAAAGCTTCTTTTATATGCTGATGATATTGTATTGATTTTTAAATCAGCCCATGGATTGCAAATGCACTTATATGCCCTTGAGCATTTTTGTAGAGCAGTGGGGATGCAAGTCAATACTAGGAAGGCCAAAATAATGATTTTCTCTAATAAAAGAAAGCAAAGCCAACACACTTT
>APFE031386474.1:0-11668 GCA_000404065.3 Pinus taeda
ACATCTGCCAACATAACTGAAAATGCTTCCAATGCAGTTATATCCTTTCCTCGCAGGTCAACTATTGATCGGAGAGGAATAGATGCTGCTTGTAAGACATCTAAATACTACAGAGATCCTTCCACTATCGATACTGCTTGTTCATCATCATTTTCCTCTTGTAAACATCCACAACTTTTTGAATTAGCTCAGCTTGTTAATTTTTCTTCTTTAGAAGTAAAATGTCCAGATTGTACAAATGTCGTAAATCTGCTTAACCTAGCCGAACAGAATGTTCATCTGCACCATAATCCTCGCACTGGTGTTGCCCCTCCATCCACTTCCATCAGCTCATGCCCGAATCCTAAATGCTCTGATATCCCTTTCCCACATGAGCCTGAGCCCGATTCAGATCATGTTCTTATGATCCATTCAATAGAAGAAGAAGACCCTAGGCTTACTCAGATGACTTGTTTAATGAGACCAGCGAAGCCAAGGTATGGGTTGGGGAAACTTGAACAATCAGAACTGATTCCAGAGCGCAGATTCAAACAGATTCCTTCTGACTGTAAAAACCCTGCAGTCATGGAAATGCACAAGTTTTTTGCACTTATGGATGGATACCTAAAATCGCAAATTAGTTCTAAATGGATGAAAGAAATGTTGAATTGGGATTTGTATACAAATCCCCAAGCAAAGGAGTTTGATCAAGTATATACCCCAGATCAGAAAAGAAAAATGGCAACACACTGGAAACATTATATGTAAGTAAATAATGCTTGGATATCTTTCTACTCATGGATAGATAAAGTTGCTCCTATACATGTTTTAACTGGTGCCACTTCTAGCAGTGTGACTGAAAAACATGGATGGACTGCAATTGATGGATCCACAGTTGAAACCTCTACTACTTTTCCCCCATATAAAGGAATCATCTTGGGAGAAAAAACAAATGCAGCGAAAGCTATTCCCCTGGTTCAAAAAGATGATAATGCCTTAAGAATTGATGGTAGAATTCAAAAGGCTAGTGAACAGTTAAATTGGACCAATACTGCTCTAAAGGGTCTAGAAATGAATGTGGCTAAAGCAGAAGATGTAAAGAAGCAAGTAGATATTGTACAGTGTTCACTTATTGGAAAAAAAACCACCATGTTTAAAAGCCACTTGGTTTTATTATATGACCGTACCTTCCGCAAAAAACTTAACCGAGTAGCGTAGTTTCACAAAATCAGGGTTAGGGTTTTGGAGCTTTGCTTTCTTAGGTCAATTAGGGTTTGGTTTTGAGGTGCTTTGGAAGGGCTTCGGTACGAGAGGAGGTGGAGTATTGGGTTTCTCTCTTTTATTACCAGTAACAGTCTTCTGTTTTGAGGTGTTTCGGAAGGGCTTCGGTGCGAGAGCGAGGGAGGAGGAAGTGTAGAGTCCCAGGTAAGCTTTTGCAATCATGTATACTGCAAGAAGGAAAATACAGAAGGAAAAGAATGCCGAGCCCAATGAATTTGAGGAGTCTGTGGCTCAGGCTTTATTTGATCTGGAGAGCACCAATCAGGAGCTTAAAAGTGAATTGAAAGATTTGTTTATCAACTCTGCAAGTCAATATGACGTCTCTGGAAACCGTAAGGCAGTTGTTGTTCATGTTCCATACCGCTTGAGAAAGGCTTTTCGCAAGATTCACGTTAGGCTTGTGCGGGAGCTGGAAAAGAAGTTCAGTGGAAAGGATGTAGTCTTGATTGCAACAAGGAGAATAATGAGGCCTCCAAAGAAAGGTTCGGCTGCTGTTAGACCTCGCAGTCGTACATTGACTGCAGTTCACGAGGCAATTCTAGAAGACCTTGTTTATCCGGCAGAAATTGTTGGGAAGCGCGTTAGATACCGCGTCGATGGTTCTAAGATAATGAAGATCTATCTGGATCCTAAGGAGCGCAATAACACAGAGTACAAGTTGGAGACCTTTGGGGGAGTTTACAGAAAACTATGTGGAAAGGATGTCGTTTTTGAGTACCCTCTAGCCGAGGCTAGTTAAACTGTGTTGAATTTTGTTGTTATCCCAAAATGGGGCTTACCAAAGGTTGGACTACTTGGTTGTTAAGTTTTATGTCAAGATTATTGTTCACCTAGTTTTGGTCTTGAGTAGACATCTGAGGCCGTTTAGGGATACATGGTTATTGTTAATTTCTTTAGTATTTGAATGTCTTGAGATATATAAACGGGTCAGTTTTGTTTTCTAGTCTGTATTTGGCGAAAGTGATCGCAGTTTTTTTAATCTAAAAAAAATAGGGTTACGATTTTTCGGAATCCACATGAGGTTTCCTTTATGTCACTGCTCTTAGTTGCATCAAAGACGTGCTCTTTTTAGCTTTTTGTTTATGCTTACCATTAAAATGAGGATTTTGTGCAGTGTATCGATTTCGTGTTTTGCCCCGATTGAATGAGGTCTGTTATTTCCGTCTGTTGTCGTCATTCTGTGTGTTGGTTGGTCGGTATGACAAAGAAACTGTGTAGCTGTGTATGTTCTCATGGCTAATTGGAATTTTAGATAACGTTCGGAACCTCTTTGTTTTTATCATATGGCTGCACCCAACACTGAAGCAGGAAAATACCAGTATTGCAGGTTCACAAAGTTTTAGGATTCGAGCTTTTCTTTTTTTAGAGAAAACTAGGGTTGGGGTTTGTTGAAGTTCACACGGGGTTTTCATTCTATTAATGTTCCTAGTTGTATTGGAGTCGTTCTGTTGAGCTTTGTAAAATCCATGTAAGTCTTCATTTTTATTTTTTTTATGCTTACCGGGAAAAAGAAGGGCTTTTAGTTTCTATCGCAGTATATGATTCCTCAATGGGTTATGACATGATTTTGTTTTCCGGAATCCCCAATGGAGGCAACATTAGAAAAATTCTGGATGGGCAAATTCCGTTTAATACACCAGGATAGATCTTGGGCGCAAACTGATTTGAAAGGAGTGGTTCCTCAGCTCCACAAGGGTGAATGACAGGGGTTTCCTTGTCTGACACCATCAAAAAAATGTGGAGGAAAATATTTATGAACTGAAGGGGGATCGCAGCTCTCAGTTTCTCTGACATTTTGAGGCTGTTTGAGATCAACATACATGTATTTGATGCTGTGAAGATATAAAATGCGGAGTAATATTTATCCTGGTAGTGGATTTCATCCCTGGCTGCTCATATTGCTTATGCAATTATTCGTGGCAGAGCTTTATGATCATCAACTAAGGGTTTGACTTCCAACTTCTATATCTGTCCGCAAGGACCTTTTCCTCCCAGTTACCTGAACCTCGTGCCAGAACTATTAACTCTTTCGCTATATTCTGAGCGAAGGTGAAGTCCATCACTATTGCTTGATTGTTGTTTCATCGTTCTGAAACAGGGTCCTTGCCAAGACCTTTTCTGCAAATCAGGAAAAAGTCCTGGATTTCACGGGGATTTCACTTGCCATGGAGGATCCCAGCGTCAACATTTTTCCTGGCCAGCTGGTAAGAAACTTTCTTTGTATCTCATGTTAACCGCATTCTTTCCACAGAGATTTCATGACCAAATCAGTTTGTCATCTCCCTCAGATAAATGCATAGAACACAACTGAAGCCTCTTGATATCGTTGATCAACTGAATAACATCATTCCCAGTAACGGCAAGGCCTGCTAAGCTCCTCCCGTTTTGGCAAAGAGTGCCTCGTATTTTCGCTGAATCTGTCAAAATAAGGATTCATTGTTGTTTAAAAAATGTTATCTCCTTAAGGTAACTGCATATAATACAACTGAAGCCTGTTGATATAGGCATTTCACTGAACAACGTCATTGCCTTCCCAGTAAGGCTTAAGGTTTTTGAGATCTTCCCCTATTTTGCCAAAGAATATCTCTACGCTTGTCAGCCGAAGTAGCCAAAGGTAGGGATTCATTGCGTCTTAAAAAGGCACCAACACCATCGCATTCAATCATGGATCCATACCCTATGTTCCCCAACCATGGATCCATACCCTATGTGCCACAACCATGGGATCCATACCCTATATTCCCCAATCATCTCTTTCCAATTTGCTAAGCCAGCCAGTTCCCTGGAAGGGAATAAGCCAGAACTAAAGCTCTTCCGATAACAGAAGCATTTGTAGTAGCTATATTCTTCTGCTTGATTCAATCCAAAGTCACATGGTTCAAGTTGGGGTTCGGCAATGATTAGGTTAGGTTTGAGTTTGAATTTTTTGATGAGGTTTGCTATTAGGTTCATCTATATATATATAGATTTAAAATGAATTATAAAATAAAATAGTAAGAAATCAACATCAGTAAACATCAAAAATAAGTTGCAAGTTTAAGTTGTGATATGAGGTTAGAATAAGTTAAAAGCTTAAGTTGTGATATGAAGTTATGAGTTTTGATTTATAAACTTGGTTAATGGCTACAAGGTTCAATGAAGTTAGGCGAACCTCAATTTTTTTTAAGGTTCGCCAAAATTCGAACCTCAAGATTAAAGTTTGACGAGATTCAATCTTCCACTGATAAGTGGTCAATATAGTTTTGTTTAACCGCTTGTTGCCAAAGGCCTGTACAAGAAATTGGCCTCCATATTCTCGTCGCAGGTAGGGCCTTCATAAAGTGATGTACTTTGTTACCCCACTTATTATCTAACTTAAGCCGAACAATGGTTAAATAAGTTATGGGTAAGCAATTCAATGCACTAGAAACAACAAATTGGCCTCCCTATTCTCCTCGCAGGTAGGGCCTTCATAAAGTGATGTACTTTGTTACCCCACTTATTATCTAACGTAAGCCGAACAATGGTTAAATAAGTTATGGGTAAGCAATTCAATGCACTAGAATTAAAGCGAAGAGAAATGGAGATTAGAAGATTGAAAAAGTAGTGTCAAAGTATTTGCTGATAACGTTTGACAACATGCACATTTACAGCTAGAAAAAGGATACACAGTAGATATACGTTGTGATCGAACAGTATAATTGATCGTAAATATATCATAATTGACCAATGCAAAGACATATTTATCACAGAGCAATAATTGTTAGCACAGAAAATGTTGGATTCATCCTGGCTCGTTCGGCAAAAACTGCAAGTTAACAATGGGAATGTACATGCGAGGAGCCAATGAAATATCAAGTTGATTGTTACAATTCGAGTTTAAGACAGCTGGAAACCCTGAAGATGGTGAAGGAAATCCATCAAGCCAATACATGTCGAAGTACTCTGGGTCGGTGGTTATTCTCAAAAGCGTCTTAAAAGGATCTGTAGACCAAGAAAGTGCAAGGCAACTATGTCAATGTATACTGGAGGAGCAAATAGAATATTGCTCTCTACGGTCATTGTTAAAGTTTGAGGTTAATTCAGCTGGAAATCCTCAAGATGGTGAAGGGAAATCTACAAAGCCAAAACAAGTTGCAGTCACTTTGGTTTGGTGCTTATTCTCAAAAGCCTTTTAAATAGTTTTTAAAGAGCATTGTAGACAAAAAAAAACAAGTGGTAGTCGATGAAATCAGTTTGGCCTCATTATTTGCATGAAAATTCAGTAAACATGAAATTAGGAGTGAATTCAGGAGTATTCACGGAAGAACATGTGTAGGTATAGAAAATATGATATTAGGTGAAGCAAAAACACATTGACGGGTAAGTACAATGCTGAAACTGGTAAGCATTCCTTCAATTGACATATTTCAACCCAAATCAATAAGACAGCGAAAAATGAGCTCATTTTACTTTTAACACCATCTTTCTTGTATTACTCCCTCTTTCAATGAACTTTGGTGTTCTTGTATTACTCCCCTTTTCAATGAATTTTGGTGTTCTTGACTTTGGTTTATTTTTCATTAGATTATTTTTGAAATGTCAATTCCTAACCTTTGATATGTAAATTTGACCTCCTCTTGATTTGTGAAAATGTTGCATCATAGAAGATCGCGGCTTAGTTTTTCCTTTCTATTTTCACACTTGTCACATAACCTTTCCTTCCATGGTTCCAAGTTTCATCGTTTCATGTTTCACTGTCTGAGCGTGTTCTTAAATGTAATACTGATTTTCACCATGGTTCTTTTTTTCATGTTTCTCTTTATGATCACGTTCTTAAATGTGCTATTCCTGCTTTTCACCCCATGGTTTTAATCAAGTGGTTCTGTACTTCGATTTTCTCTTTTAGAGCACGTTCTTAGATGTGCTCTTCCTGCTTTTCACCCCAGGGTTATAATCAAGTGGTTTTGTACTTCGATTTTCTTTTTTGGAGCACGTTCTTAAATGTGCAATTCCTGCTTTTCACCCCATGGTTATAATCAAAGTGGTTTTCTACTTTGATTGTCATCTGTTTGTTGAAGTTGTCTATCTAGTGTTCTTTTCTTCAAATCACTTCTTTCTGATTTTCACCCCATGGTTCATTTTTTCATGTTTCTCTTTGGGAGCACGTTCTTAAATGTGCTATTCCTGCTTTTCACACCATGGTTATAATCAAGTGGTTTTGTACTTTGACTGCCATCTGTTTGTTGAAGTTGTCTTCTAGTGTTCTTTTCTTTTGGCGTGTTTTCGTCTCTACCTTTTTGGGGCCTTTTATTTTGATTTCCAAATAATCTTTTCTGACTATTTTTGAAAATTCTGTCTTTGTACTTTATCCATTAAGTGTTGTAGGCATTATGGTTATGTATGAGCATTTGAAAGAGAGAGCATAACATGTGTGATATCCAAGTGTCTGAAGTTCCACATGTGTTATATATTTAATTTAACCCTCGCACTGTTTTTTATTGTTTTTCTTCCGCTCTTATTCCATGTACCTCCCATTTCTATTGGGTGTGATCAGATAAAAAGTATATCTCATAAGGACTGTTGTATTCTTCAAGTAACTAGCTTGTTATCGGGGTTTTGAATAGGTCTATCTGTTTCTGAAAATACTTAGCTCCTGTGCTTCAATCCATAGTAAGTATTAAGGTTATTGAACATTTAAAAGAGAGCACAACATTTGCCAATTTCAAGCATCTTTAATTCCACATATATTTTAGTAGGTATTAAGGTTATTGAACATTTAAAAGAGAACGACATTTGTCAATTTCAAGCATCTTTAATTCCACATATATTTTACAGGAAGGATAAATGTTATTGTACTCCCCCACCATTTTCCCTTGTGCATGCTAATAACTTCGATTTGTAGAGCACTGCTATTCTAGTTTTTCATGTATTCACAGTGATCCTACCTCAATGAGGCCCCAGTACTGCTCGTTGCATGTGTACTATTTTATGTTGTGTATTGATTATGTTTTTGCTGGTTTAATGAACCGTGTTACATCTGTCTCTGGTTTTCATCCTGTGTGCTGGTATGCCTTGGCAGAGTATATTGGTTTTTGTATATGTTTCATGGACTTTTGAACCTTGCATTTAAACTCCTTCAAATGTTGCCATGTAAAAAGTGAACAGGGGTCAATATCTTCATAAAAAGCTCTAATTCATAATTTGATCCGCTTCACATATGCATTTTACTCTTTGCAGACTCCGCATTTAACTTTACATGCATTTAAGAAATGTGTACTTTTAAAAATGAAATAAGCTTCCCATCCCCCGAAGCCTATATTTTGTTAGACAAAAAGATTTAGAGCGATTTTGCAAGACAGAAATGGTTTTTGACCTCATTATATTAATAATAACAAAAACGGGTTTTCAGGCCTCTAATAATGATAACATAAATGATGAGTTTGTGACCCAATGAAGTGAAGGGTGGCAGCTGATGAAGCCATCTGAGACAGTGTGATGTCATTGAGAATTAACCTATGGCAGCTGATGAAGCCATCTGAGACAGTGTGATGTCATTGAGAATTAACCTATGACTTCATTGGGTCACAAACTCATCATTTATGTTATCATTATTAGAGGCCTGAAAAACCGTTTTTGTTATTATTAATATAATGAGGTCAAAAACCATTTCTGTCTTGCAAAATCGCTCTAAATCTTTCTGTCTAACAAAATATAAACTTGGGGATGGTAAGCTTATTTCATTTTTAAAATTACACATTTCTTAAATGCATGTAAATTTGAATGTGGAGTCCGCAAGGAGTAAAATGCATATGTGAAGCAGATCGAGTTATAAATTAGAGCTTCTTTTTAGGACAATATTGACCCCTTTCATTTTTTACATGGCAACATCTGAAGGAGTTTAAATGCAAGGTTCAAAAGGCAATCCCCATAGATTAAGATTTCTGTGCCTGCAGAATATCGTTGCTAGAGAATCAAGGAGTTTGGTGTTCATGGAAGTATAAAGATCTTAATTTTTTTCCATGTGAAAGAAAGTTCATTTCATTAAAAAAAAAGAAAAATTACAATTTTCCATGCACGTTTCATTTTTTCCATTACTTGAAAAAAAATCAAGAAATTGATGCTTGATACAATGATCCTTTCAGTTTTTAAATATGTGTTATGTTTGTAGGTTAACTATGGGAGCTTTAGACTCAATTGAGCCTCACACAATCCTGGGTTCTGGTGGCAGCATCTCACAGATCAGTGAATTGTTCTTTATCAAATATTGAGTTGGAGGCTAGCCTCCAATATTGAGGAGGCCTTACCCTAAAGACAATCATCTCACAGATTAGTGAATTGTTCTTCCATCAAATATTGAGTTGGAGGCTAGCCTCCAATATTGAGGAGGCATTACCCTAAACACAATCAGCCTCCAATATTGAGTGAATTGTTCTTCCATCAAATATTGAGTTGGAGGCTAGCCTCCAATATTGAGGAGGCATTACCCATAACATAATCAGCCGCCAATATTGAGGAGGCCTTACCCTAAACACAATCATCTCACAGATCAATGAATTGTTCTTCCATCAAATATTGAGTTGGAAGCTAACCTCCAATCATCTCACAGATCAGTGAATTGTTCTTCCATCAATTATTGAGTTGGAGGCTAGCCTCCAATATTGAGGAGGCCTTACCCTAAACAATCTAATTGGACAAAAATAAATGTAGGCCTATATCCAATATGTAGTATAGCCACCTATCACCTCACTTTACAGGGTTCACAAATCACATCTTAACCAATCCAACCAAAACTAGCATAATCTCTGACCGCAGTATATATAAATTAAAAAATATAACGTTTCATTTGAAAGAAATAGCCCCAGAGTCTGCTTCCAGTAAAGTTATCTCTGTTAAAAAGTCGTTCCTTTATTATTGATCAGTAATTGAGGAATTTCCAACATTGGAGCCAAGTTGTGTTAAAGCCTTGCCTTCTTGAGCTTTTGATGAGATTTAACTACATTGAAAACGTGCTTTTCACATTTCTTTTGGTTGTTGACAACGTCTTAAATTATGGTTCATGTTGCTTACGTCTCCCAGTTATGCTGATTTGTTAAATTTTCAAGTTGTTAACAGCGTTATTCACCCTCACTAATCTCATTTTATAAGTTATGACGAGATTATTATATTATAATTAGGTGCATTGTAATTATTCAACAATTTTGCCTTTTTTATTTTCAGAATCTGTTGATGTAAATTTGATTTTTGGGGAAATCCTATTTTTTTGAAGGTATAAATTGACGTAGTGCCCTGAAAAACTTTGTGGTATTTGGCTTCTGCATGCATATATATGTATATATTATATATTTTTTTTCCCGAGAAAAAATATCAAACTTTTCATTGCATGGTAAAAAGTTACATTGTATATGCTGTAAGCATTCAAGTGACTGTATGATTTTACTCATAAAGTGGCTGAGATTTGCGTGAAGGGATTCCCTCTGCTACCTCTCGAAGTTCCGATTGCAGTTCACTGACCAGGTTTGGTTCAAGGTCTCCTGTAAGTGGAGAAGCCCCTGCTGAAGTCAGTTTAGGTGCCGCGTGGTCATCAAAAACAAATTATGAACCCACTGTTTACAGATTTTTTGTTTTTTTGTTGAGGCTGCTCCAATCCCAGATCTCCTCAGAAGGGAAAACAACCCAAACAGGATGGGGCAGCAATGTATTTTGTAGTTTTTGTTTAAGTATTTGTGCATGTCTGACCAGTATAACAAAATAACACAGCAAAGAAAACAGATAGATGCCAATTCTGGCTGAGATTTCAGAGTGATGGGGCCTGCGTATATGGTGGACGATCTGACACACGGCTCTCGTCCATCTTTTTGTGCTCTATTCACCAACTGCCCAGATTTTGGTGCATACCCTCTTTAGAAAGCTTGTCTGCAGCATCATTGCGTTCCCTGTATATATGACATAGTGAGATATGATTAAAATGCGATTTTAAGCTCATGGTTTCCTCTAGAAGAGATAATAACAAATAGTTCTAACATCTGTGGATTCCATTGAACCATTTGACAATGTTTAGAGAGTCCCTGAAGATCTGAATCGTGACAATTACCCAAATGAATGAGCCAACATAGGAGAAGTTATGGCTGTCAGCGCGGCAAAGTTGTTGGTTCCACTCCCTATGCCTTCTGAGGCTGAAAGGCTTCTTGGGGGGCTCAAATGTATGATCAATCCTGCTCCACATTTGTTTTCCTGGCTGGATGCCCCGTCGAAGTATGCCCATGGAATCCCATCCCTGATGGTTTCTTGAATGATCGGTCTGGGGTGTTCATCATGGGTAGGTTCAGGGATTCTGCATATTAAACTTACAATTTTAAGAAATCGATAGCTAGACAATCAAACTTACAATTTTAATAAATCGATAGCTAGACAATCAAACTTACAATTTTTAAGAAATCAATAGCTAGACAATCCTTAATTGAGGAATTTCCAACATTGGAGCCAAGTTGTGTTAAAGCCTTCTTGAGCTTTTGATGAGACTTAACTACATTGAAAACGTGCTTTTCACATTTGGTTGTTGACAATGTCTTAAATTATGGTTCATGTTGGTTACGTCTCCCAGTTATGCTGATTTGTTAAATTTTCAAGTTGTCAAGAGTGTTATTCACCCCCACTAATCTCATTTTATAAGTTATGACGAGATTATTTTATTATAAGTAGGTGCATTGTAATTATTCAACAATTTTGCCTTTTTTATTTTCAGAATCTGTTGATGTAAATGTGATTTTTGGGGGAAATCGTATTTTTTTTGAAGGCATAAATTGACTTAGTGCCCTGAAATGGTATTTGGGTTCTGCATATTACACATCTTAAACTTACCATTTTAAGAAATCGAAATCGATAACTAGACAATCAAACTTACAATTTAGCTAGACACAATTCATTACAGCTAGCCCAACAATGACTTTTACAAGCTATGGGCAGAATAAATGTTAGATAAACAAAAAGGGTATTCTTTTACATGATTTAGATTTATTGTGGAGTATGGTTTTTACAATATAAGCTCAAGCAAACTAGTTTTCGGCAAAAATACAAACTTTTCAGATGGGACATTTTTTGAGTAGGTAAGTCAATGACAAGATACAAGATGTTCTGGTCATTGAAATATTGGTGTTTTATATGGGACATGGTGGCTTCGTAAATAGGACATGGAAATACAAGTGTTTGGCTTCGTAAATAGGACAGGGAGGACGTACAAATAAGAGTATTTGACATGGCCATGTCAACTAACAAATTAGTGAACTGCATATACAAAAAAATTGGGCATGTCAATTATATATATATAACTAACAAATTAGCTAACTGCATATACAAAAATGAGACATAAATGGATTAAAATTTATTTAGAACTTAGAAAAATAAAACAAATAATTTTACACGATGATACATATTCAATAACACAATTAAT
>APFE031386478.1:0-17361 GCA_000404065.3 Pinus taeda
GCCACATTATCTTCTATCTCACCTTCAAACAAAATACACATCTTGTTGCAAATTTTCCAGGGCTTCCTTGTTCTCGCATAGAAAAAGAATGATTGCAAAAATTAGCATGGCTAGGGTAAGTAAGGATTTGTTAGCAAACATAACACATATTTGCTCTAGACCTAGTGCACTTCAAGATATTGCATCCATCAATCTTTACTTACTTAGCCTTTCAAGTTTTACATTCACTTAAAACGACCTTTGTCCTCCTCTTTTCCACTCTTCTACGATGAACAATGTCATATATCATTTCATTCTTTTCACACAATAATGGAAGATGACTCAGCGCCTTGCACTAGATGCATGAAGACTTAAAAAATTTCAGATTTGGAAAGTTCATAACTTGTACACACTTGTACATTTCACACGGAATGCCACAAAATGGACAATAAACGAGGTTTTCTATTTTGGGTTCAATTATAGCATCTTTGGGTTGGCTCTGTTGGGTTGTGTTATATTCTTTCCACGACTAGCCCGTGTAGTGAACCGGTGGTTAGAGGGGAGGAGTTCATAGGGGGTTTGAGGGGTACCCGTAACCCCACTTTATGGTGTCTGGGGCAGTGCCCTGGAAAATTCTGGTTTTGGACCCTATGTTAGGTTGGGCGGACCCACCTATGTTTTTGTGCATGATTTTCACACATGTCTTTTGGACGCAATGGTTTTCAGACCATGGTTTTGGATGCAATGGTTTTTGGTCCATGGTATTGGATGCTTCAGCATGTATAAATATGTATTGTAACATTGAAAAGAACATAATGAAATATCAAGCCGGTAGTCCTGATTTTGGGATCTAGGGGAAAATCTTTGTGTATATGTGTTTTATGTGTTTTGCTCTCACATTGTTTATTTTTTGTGTTTTATAATTCGTATGCAGGTAATTTTTGTACGGGGTTAAAATCTACCTTTGGTATCATAGTTGTTTTGGCTTCAAGGGGACACCTTTGTTGCTGAGGGGTTTCGCTTGGGCCTATGGTAGACCTTGTTCAGTGGGAGATCTGCGAGATCAATTCTGGTGGTGAAAGAAGATGGCGAGCAGTGGAAAGATAGAGATCGAGAAATTTAGTGGTCATAGTTCTGAGTTGTGGAAACTTAAGATGGAGGATCTGTTGGTCGATAAAGATCAGTGGATTACGGTAGATCTGGGTACTATACCAACGAGAATGTCCAATGAAGAATGGAAGAAGTTGGATCAGAAGGCAAAGAGCACAGTACGATTGTTTGTCTCAGATTCAGTATTGTTGAATGTATCAGGGGAATCTACGATGAAGGTTTTGTGGGACAAGTTAGGGACTTTGTAACAATCTAAGACTTTGGTGAATAAACTGTTCCTGCAGAAAACGGTGTATAACCTGAGGATGAAAGATGGAGACTTGGTGACAGAACATCTGAACGCATTCAATAATGTGGTAAGTCAGTTATTATCTATTGATATTAAAACTTTAGATGAAGATAAGTGCATCAGTTTGTTGTGTTCTCTACCATATTCGTGGGATAGTCTGGTTATTACAATAGGTAGTAATGCAACTGCCTTGAAGTTTGATGAAATAGTCTCATCCTTGCTGACGAAGGAGATGAGACAAAAAGATACAGAGATCCAGAATGGTGATGCCTTGTATGTGTGAGGATGGTCCCAGAATAGAAACAAAAATAAGTCATCAAGTGGGAGATCTAAATTTCCAGGAAAACCTGTAAAGGTGGTGTGCTGGAAATGCGGAAAGGAAGGGAACTATAAAAGAGACTGTAAATCTAAAGCTCCTGATGAAGGAAAGGGATCTGATGATGCTCCTTCTATAGAGGGGAAAACCACCTCAGATGAAGGTGGGGATGTGTACTTGGCTTCTTCAAGTACACATGTAGATCACGAGGAATGGTTGATTGACTCAGGTGCATCCTTTCACTTCACTCCCATAGAGAGCGGTTCTACGAGTATGAGAAATACGATGGTGGTGATGTCTTCTTAAGGGATGATAGGAAGGCTAGAAACATTGGTCGTGGAAAAGTAAAGTTGAAGCTACAAGGTGGAAGGGGTAGAACACTTCTGAGTGTTCTGCATATTCTTTCATTGGCCAAAAATATGATTTCTCTTAGCAAGTTGGATGATGCAGGTGTAAAAACAATGTTCGAGAAGGGTACCTATAAAATGGTTTGCAGAGCACTAGTATTGATGCGAGGAGTTTAGATTGGAACTGTATACAAGCTGCAAGGTAGCACTATTATTGATGGGTACAACAATTCTGTGGTTCCTGAAAGTGGAGCAAAAAATCTAGTGGTCTCTAGAGAGAGGACCATGTTGTCGCATAAAAGGCTTGGACATATTGGAGAGAAGGGCCTTCGAATAATTCATGGTAAAGGTATGGTAGAAGGTATGTGTAATAGCTCTCTGGATTTTGATTTCTGTGAAAATTGTGTATACGAAAACCAGAATCGAGTGAGTTTCCCCTCTGGTGGTAAGAGGGTGAAACATATATTAGATTTTGTGCACAGTGATGTGTTTGGACCTATGAAGGTTCCATCACTAGGTAAGTTTGTGTACTATGTATCATTTATAGATGACCTCTCAAGGAATACATAGATATATTTCCTTAAGAAGAAATCTGAAGTCTTTGACAGGTTTAAAGAATTTAAGGCTCTAGTGGAAAACCAGACAGAGAAGAAGATAAAGGCTGAGGACAGATAATGGTGGAGAGTTTTGCAGTAAGGAATTTGAAGAATTATGCAAGAAGTGTTGAATAGCATGGCAGAAGACTACTCCACATACACCTCAGCAAAATGGAGTTGCAGAAATAATGAACAAGACGTTGATGGAAAGGGCAAGAAGCATGCTGAGTGGTGCCACATTAGGACAGGAATTTTGGGCAAAGGTAGTGGATATTACATGTTACCTATTCAACAGGTCACCCTCATCAGCGTTGGAGGATAAGACTCCACAAGAGGTATGGACTGGTAAGAGACCCTCTCTTTAACATCTGAGGGTATTTGGATGTGATGCATATGTACATGTTCTAGAGGAGAAATGAACCAAGTTGGATACTAAATTTGAAAAGTGCATCTTTATTGGGTATAAGGATGGTTTAAAGGGTTATAAGCTTTGGAACCCAGTAACAAGAAAGGTTGTGTACAATCAAGATGTCGTGTTCAGAGAGGTGAAAGATGTTAATAAACATGAATTCCAACCAAAGAACCTAAGAATATAGAGTTTGAGCTAAAGGCAGAAGAATCAGACTCTACAGCAGAGGAGGAATCAAAAGATGAAGAGCCACAAACTCCTGTTATGAGAAGATCAGTTCGAGAAAGAATGCAGCTAGAAAGGTAGAGTCCATCTGCTTTTCATTCAAATTTTTCTTTGTTTATTAATGATGATGATCCTAGAACTGTGAAGGAAGAAGTGGATTCAGAGGATGGAAAACTCTCGAAAGAGGCCATGGTTGATGAAATGGTATCTTTGCACAAAAATGAGGCTTGGGATCTGGTGGAGTTGTCGGCTAGAAGGAAACCCATTGGCAGAAAATGGGTGTTCAAAAAGAAGACAAATTCAGAATGAAAAGTGGAGAAATACAAAGCTCTGTTGGTAGCAAAAGGTTATTCCTAGGTGCCGAGAATTGATTTTGGTGATATTTTTTCTCCTGTTGCCAAGGTAATTTCTATTAGATTACTTTTATCTATTGTTGTTTCTTTTGATTTTGAGGTAGAACAAATGGATGTGAAGATATCATTTCTTCATGGGGATCTGGAAGAGGAGATCTACATGAAGCAACCTGAAGGCTTTGTAGTGAAGGGTAAGAAAGAACTAGTATGTATGTTAAAGAAGTCTTTGTATGGGTTAAAATAGTCACCAAGGATGTGGTATCAGAAATTTGATACATTTATGCGGGGACTTGGCTTCACCAAAAGCAAAGTAGATCACTGTGTGTATTTTAAAAGAATTGGTGACTGTGTTATTTATCTGGTCTTATATGTGGATGATATGTTGCTGGTTGGAAATGACAAAGAAATTATCCAGGATTTGAAGACGCAATTTTCCTTTAAATTTGACATGAAAGATCTTGGTGTTGCAAACTATATTTTCAGCATGGATATTAAAAGAGATCGGGCAAAGAGGAAACTCTAGTTAAACCACATGAAGTATGTCGAGACAATACTGTAGAGATTTAATATGCAGGATAGTAATCCGGTGAAGGTTCCTATTCCTGTATGTGTGAGTTTATCTGCTAAATACTGTCCCAACGCACAAGAAGAGGAAGAGGACATGTCCCGTGTTCCATATGCAAGTGTTGTCGGTAGCCTAATGTATGCAATGGTTTGTACTAGACCAGACATTGCACAGGCAGTGGGAGTATTGAGCAGGTTTATGTCAAAACCAGGGAAGGAGCATTGGACAACAGTGAAGCACATTTTCAGGTATTTGCGTGGCACTAGTGATTATGGTTTGTGCTACCAAGGAAGACCAGGACTGGATAGAGTGTTGGATATTTGTGGCTTTGTTGAGGCAAGCTGGGCTGGAGCTTTAGATTAGAGAAGATCTACAAGTGGGTATGTCTTTAACCTATTTGGAGGTGCGGTCAGTTGGATGAGTAAGAAACAATCTGTAGTGGCACTATCAACTACAGAGGTAGAATGCATGGCAGCCACTCATGCAAGCAAGGAAGAAGTTTGGTTGCAAAGATTGTGTTCAAAGATGGGGCTAGTACAGGAAGCTATAAGGATAGGCTATGACAACCAAAGTGCAATTTTCTTGGCAAAGAACCCTGCATATCATTCAAAGAAAAAGCACATTGATGTTCAGTATCACTTTCTGAGGGATATGATAGAAGACAAAAAGGTGTTGTTGGTAAAGGTGGACACTTTGAAGAATGATGCAGAGGCATTGACAAAATCTTTGAGCTCTGAGAAGTTTTCTTGGTGTAGAGATAAAATGGACATTTTAGGGTTGGAAAAATGACTAAGCTCTCTTGTGGGCCTCTGTGAAAAGAAAACAACAAGTGTGATAATGTTGGGTTGTGTTATATTCTTCCATGACTAGTCGATGTATTTAAGCGGGGGTTAGACGGGAGGAGGGCATAGGGGGTTTGACGGGTACCTGTAACCCCACTTTATGGGGTCTAGGGAAGTGCCCTAAAAATTCTAGTTTTGGACCCTATGTTAGGTTGGGTGGACACACCTATGATTTTGTGCATGATTTTTGCACATGTTTATTGGACGTGATGGTTTTTGGGCCATGGTATTTGATGCTTCGGCATGTATAAATATGTATTGTAACATTGAAAGGAACATAATGAAATATCAAGCTAGTAGTCCCGATTTTTGGATCGAGGGGAAAATCTCTATGTATATGTGTTATGCTCTCGCGTTGTTTATTTTCTGTGTTTTATAATTCATATGTAGGTAATTTCTGTACCGGGTTAAAACATACAGGCTCAATTCATATCTTTCAATGAAATCATTTAGAAGATCCCTATGAATATTAGACAAAGGAATTGGCTCTATGCATCCATGAGTATTCATTCAATGCAAAGAGCCTGTTTCTTTATAATTTCAATTAATTATTTCCTCTATTTGTCGTCGTACACATCCAAAATAAAATTGATGGCAATCTCTACACTGTACTATATTTTCAAGTGGAAATTCATTACAACAACACCCACATTCCATATTTTGTAATTGAGATTCATTTTGTGAACGTCCTGCATTGGAAAAATCGTAAGCAACTATTTTTCCATCAGCACAATAGGAAACATACTCTGAAGATTATGACTCTAGAGAATCAGTCATTATTAATGGGAGAGAAGAGGCTATAGAAATAATAGTATTCAATAATTAATGAAGATATTTTTTGTAATTCCCAAGAATTCTCATTGTACCATTAGAATAGTCAAGATCATACAACTACGAACAATCAAGTGACATGGGTGACATTAGTTACAAAAGAATGATTGTAGTTAAATATGAATCTAGGTAAATTGGAATGAACCCACGGACAACCTCTCGGGTCAAAACAAAGCCAGTTGGCGCAAACATTATCTATCCCCTTAGTGGATAATTATGTTCCTGGTCATATCCATGTGGGGTGATGGGATAAGCCCACTAAGGTGAGTTTGAGATTTGAATCACATGCTCCCAACAAAGTGTCTTCTGGATAACTAGCTGATGTCATCATTTAGCTTTGTCAAAATAATTTTCTACACAATTGACTATATTATTATGCAACTTTTAATTTCATGAGAATATCAAATTATTCTCTCCTATTTGCAAATACAAGGGAAGTAATTTGTTTCTTATTTGGTTTTACACTATTACCCGTTTATTACTCACTATGGAAATTTTATGTTTCTGGTTATTAAATAAATATTATGATCAAATGGTTATAACTATATCAGAGATTTAGTCACATACCACAACAATATATGAGGTGTTCACACCAATAAAATTCCAATTATAGATTCCAAAGTCAAATAAATATGCATTAGTTTATATCACGATGTAAAGATAAATATGTATTACAAATTACAAAAACCAATAAAACATCTGACTATGGGATTTGTAAAACATTTCCATGGGGACCATGGTATCAGAAATACGCTGAGTGGTTGATGAGTAGTAGATAAAATATTCTTTGGTAAAGGAGAGAAGGTTTATGTTATGAGAAATTTTGGGAACCCCTGTGTCTACAAGATGGCTAGGATAGCATGAATACAAGAAGAGAGGATTTGCATATTTTTCATGGATGGTTAGATGCACTTAACAACACTATCACTAGAATTGTAAGTCTACTCAACTAGGTTTTCAGATTATGAACAAAAATATAGAGCCAAATTCATGGTTCTGCCAACATTTTATATGAATTCATATTTATTTGATGAGATATATTTGTAATGTACCTCATTTTCACCTTATATTTTTTCCACATCCATAAATATCGTTTCAACAATAAATTCTTCTCCATATGAAATTGTGTCTTCAAAGTAAAAATGGAAACATTAACCATATTCCAAATTTGAATTTGTAAGCAATATGTTTTCATTTAACACCTTTACAATGATTTTTGTTTCAACACTTGGAGTATAATTGGTCTAGGCTTAGTTATTTCATAACCATAAGCTTCTTTGTGATAATATTTGGCCAATCATAATACTTAGGCGGATAATGACACTTTGTTCCATTTATAACAATGGGAATAGACTTTGTCATATATATATATATATTAAATAATATATATATATTAAATTAATATATATTATATATATATAATATATATATTATATAATTATATATTATAATGTAAAATTATGTTTGCATATACATTATATCATCGTTTCTTGTCCCATTTTTAATCTAGTCAAATGAGTTGTGTCTTCTATTTGTCCCCTCCTTGTTCACTAATAAGGAATTTACCATTTACATTTTGACTCAAGCATTAAACTTATACATTCTCCCTTACTAATCGGTATCTTTGGGTATGTCTCCACCCATGCAACTACTACCACTTGGCATATTTTGTTTTGGTTAGCTCTCCTCAGTCACATGATATTAATCTCTACAACAATGATGAAACAAGGACTAATGAGTTTAAACAACAGATATACAACGAGGGTAAGCTACTTTTACCTTTCTTCATTTACTTTTTATGATTCTTCTCCTGTTGTGAGGGTTCTTTGCTTTGAAGAGACTAAATGATGGTTTTGAAACTAGACCTTGACACATGATAGGTCTTCTTAATTCAATTAGCCATTAGTGATTTCATTATTTCCTCCATTTGGAATCTAAGCTTTCATCCATGTGGCCATTGTTTTCTAAATACATAGAGGTAAAACAAAATTTTATTCTTTCCTTACAAAATAATTAGATTTTAGATCTTGTAGCCTCACATTCTATTTCTAACTATTACAGTGCTTAACCTTGTAGGTCTTCAAAGGGTTTACAACATCTTTGTCGATGAGGAACCATTTTGGGGTTCTATCTATTTTTCAAAGGATGGCTACAAAGTTTCAAAAGGGATTCATGGGTTATACTTTGCCATCTACATCTTATGTAATTTCTCTCAGCATCCCCTCTTATATTTTTGTTGCTAGAGATTTAAACATATTTTATTTTCCTCCTTCTCCTCTATATATGTTTGTATTTAAATTTCTTATTCTTATGGTTTCTCATTTAAGGTTATCAAGAATAATAGGAAACCAATTCGCTTAAGAGGTTCAACATAAACTTCATAAGTGATCTTTTTTACTTTGTTTCTATAATGTACTTCTTTTCTACCATATTCCATTGGGATAAAAAATTTCCCTCCTAATTTATAATGGATCAGATTGAAGGCCATCTAAGTTTTATTCAAGAAATTTTTCCCTTGAATGAGATTAATTTCTTAATTTACTAAGCTAGGTTTTTCACCCTTTACCATAATTTTAACAAATGACCTTGATATCTTTGTCTTCGGGCTTTTCTTTTTAACCTACATAGACATTAATTCAGAAGGATCCTTTTCATAGTAATTTGCATATGTATATTTAAATTCTTTCCTATGAAAATTTGTTATAAATACAATATCCTCGAAATGATACCTTTATTCGTAAAGGTTATTTTGTAATTATTATGAGGCTTCTTATGGTTTTCACTTATCCGAGCTCATGCATTGTGTCACATAGATATCAGCACCATGGTAAACTCTATATCATCGTTTCCATTAGCTTTAATACCAAAATTCCCCTTATTGCTTCCTACTAATATATATATATATATATTATATTAATATAATAATATATATATATATCTATAATAATATATATATATAAATATTCCTTATACACAATTTCCCTTGTATCATTTGCCACATATGTGTGATATTATCTTAAAAATTGAGGATGGAGGTATTTTGATTATTAATTCTGATTATTCCATTTGCTTTTAAATTATTTAAGAGTCTTTAATATCGATGGGTTTGCATCTTATGATAACATGAAAAGGCTTCTCATTCACTACTCAATTCTTTGTTTCTCTTTGTAGTTTGTGTTTTTTACCTTATTCTTGTCATATATCCAAACGTCAAGACAAGATTTAGCACATGTTTTCTACTAAGAAAATGGCTTAGATGGTTTTGGGTTGTTGTAATTGCAACTAGGTCACCAAAAACTTGCTTGAAGTAGTGATCAAACATCTAGTCAACTATTTTCTATATACAACATATCCCTGTAAGTAGTGAATATAATGATTTTGTTAGCTCATCAAGGTATTGTTTCCATCACCAACAACCTGATATGTCCATGGATGATCAAAGGATATATTGTTGAAGTTAACCATCGCAACTAAGACACCCCTGAGTCATTTCTTAAGAAGTGAACCAGATATTTTGTGCAACCTTTTGATTTGTTTCTATTGATTGGATGGAACTATAACTTTTCATTTCTGTTTAACTCAAGGATGTCTATGATTTATGTGGGGATTTAGATCATATTAAATACTAAAAATATATATGATGATCGATCTATGATCCATAAAATCATGGGTACTACTTTTATATATATATTCGAACCTTTTTATAAATATTAGACAATGCAATGTAAGGGGTAATGAACGGGTCATTGCAAATATGCTTTCTTATTACTTTATAATGGGGTGAACCTATGTCATGGACACCTATATTGAATGTTCTATTATCATCTATCCATGTAACAATCTCCATGTTTTGAATATTAAGTCGATGCTCAGGTTCTTTCTTGTGATACCTTGATCTTATTGTGATTTGAATTTTATCATGAGGCAACGTGGTTTGTTGGAAAGGGATCACCAACCTAGCAGATTCTCCTTTAATGATATATTTAATTGATGCTCTAATGCATAGATAGAATCTGATGTTTGTGGAATGGTCTAAAGGAATGGTAGGGTTTTATTATACACACTTCAGATCTAATTATTATTGGCTTGAGTGATTTAGTGATCCACAATTTTGACTTATTCATATTAGTATTTTTTAATTTTCTCAAAGTGTATGGCTACATTTTACGAGTTACAATGTGACTTTACCTATACTTTATCTTGTATATGATCTCTAGATCCAAAATAAACAATAGCTTTGTATCTCTTTCCATATTGTCTTTTGTGTAAATAGAATATGCTACTTTTATGGAGATATTCAATATTTTGATTATGACATCGATGTTTTTGCAATATTTGTTGATTGTGATTTGAACTTTCACACCCAATCTGAGGAAAAAAAGGCTTCGTCTATATGAAATATGGATCTTTCACTAGAAGGATGCTATCATAATAAGAAGTATACTTATATGACAAAGGATAACGTTAATATTGTGAATGATTTATAAAAGGGTTTTAGTTGTGATATGTTCATTGGGAAGTCCTTTATGTAGCATTTATTATCTTGTGGGAATAAGGCCTATGATATATTAGTTTCAAATGAGATCACAACTACTATATTTTACATGAATAATTCATTCACATAGAATGGTGTGTCTAAACAAAAGCTTACACATTCACCATTCATAATAATGTGTTTAGTTTTAAATTGAAATAAAATTCACTCCTTATTTAATTCCTCTATTTTTCTTGATCAACAAGGTGTCGCCAGCAACAATCACCAATTGAACTTCATTTGTTGGATTAATCTGAGGGCACAACTCCGCTATTAAGGAACAATTATTATAGTTGCATCTAATTTCCAATTGAATTTCATTTGTCGTATTAATCTGAGGGCGCAACTCCGCTATTAAGGAACCATTTTTATAGTTTCATCTAATCTCCTTTAACTGAATTATGTACTTATACTTTTAATTACACATGCATGTATGAAGCTTGAATTTCCAAGTTATAAGTGATGCATAGCTAAGATTTTGTTCTATGGCCTAATTAATTTTTTCCATTGTATATTATATTGATCTATATTTTTGGTATTTCAACATGTTGTGCCCTTTATTATCACACCTACAATGTGCATATTAACACTGACCCTAGTTTCTAGTACTCTCAAAACACCAACCCGATTTCCATGAGAAATCCTAATCCTTCGACTAACCATCTCTCAACCAAAGGATTCTCCCAATTGTCCTAAAAACATTAAATTCAATAGCCCTTCATATTGTAGCCCAAACCAATCGTATCACTACCATTAAACTCAAACAAATTATGATACATTTTCATGTATTAAAACTTCAAGATACATCTAAGGAATTGTATAAGTCAATCTATTTATGGTTATAAACATCTCCTTGTAGCTACATTAATAATTCATTCACATAGAATGATGTATCTAAACCAAAGCTCACACATTCACCCTTCTTAATAATGTGTTTTGTTTTGAATTGAAAAAGAATTTTCTCCTTATTTAATTCCTCTATTTTTATTGATCAACAATGTGTCTCCAGCAACAATTGCCAATTGAACTTCATTTGTAGGATAAATATGAGGGCACAACTCTGCTATTAAGGGACTATTATTATAGTTACATCTAATCTCCTTTAACTCAATTATGTACTTATACTTTTAATTTCCAAGTGATAAAGAGCTAAGATTGTGCTATAGCCTCATTAATTCGTATCATAGTAGATCATATTAATCTATGCTCTTAGTATTTCAACATGTTCTGCCCTTTATTATCACACCTACATTGTGCATATTAATAGTGAGCCAAAAAATATATATTTTTCCATAGGAATTAGGTTTTAAACAAACATACGTACATTTCTCTCTTCAGATCATATTTGTCTTATAAATAGAGGAAATTTGATGTAGAGTCCCTTAGAAAAACTTAGGATTAATCTATTAAAGGTTTGGTATTATAATGAGAATGTGTGGCATTGTTTTTTCACTATATTAAGACTTTGAGATCTCTTATTTTGATGATGTGGGTGTGTTTCCTTTGCTTGCAAAGTGTGAAGGTTATCAAGGGATTCTAACTCCAATTTCCCCTTTCTAATTGAGATAAACCTTTGAAAGGCTGCTTAATGCTAAGTAAGGAGCAATAGTTCAGATCCTTAGGAGATTAGACCAAGTCAATTAAAATTAGTCCTCTAAGCTCCACTTCTAGTGATACTGTCTCCTAGCTAGGGTTCCATTTTTTATACCTGTGTTATCCTATTAGGATAAGTTTTTTTGTGGGGTCACACATTTTGAGGATGGGTAACAAGATTCATGCTTCATGGTATAAATTTCAAGTGTAGTTGTTTCATTAATCATGCTAATTTTTTAATTAGGGCCCACTAGTATGAGACCTAGAAATTCCCATTCAAGTTACACAAGCATTGTTATAATACACGCTAATCAATGCATAAATAAGAGCGTTCATAAATAAAGTAAAATCAACTTGCATAAATTTAATAACAACGTTCATAAATAAAGTAAACTCAACTTGCATAAATATGCTTGCACTTCACTCAACTCAATCTACTATACATTTAGTGAGCCTATTGCACAATATATTGTAAATTTGAGAGAAAAATCCCTTACCGCAGCCATAAATATTTCCAATGTCAATTGCTTAACTTTTACACATTCGTCATTTGTATCGTAAACCTAAAATAAAAATCAACATAAACAAACTCGAAGTGGAAATAAATGCTCGGAATGAAGAGCCTAAAAGCTAACAATGTGTGGCTAAAAAATTAATTTTCCTTAAAAAAATTCAAGGAAGAATGCATTTAATCCGTATTAAAGCATTGCGATTGAAATGTTCCTTTGCATTTTTAAGAAAGAATATGAATCAAAATTTTGTGATTCCATCCACTGAAATGATTTTTATTTCTTTTTTCTACACCACCTAGTATATATATATATATTATATATATAATATATATATAATATATATATATATATATAAATATATATATATATATATATATATATATATTATATCTTCTATCCCATATTAAAAAAAAATACACGTCTTGTTGCAAACTTTGCGGGGCTTCCTTGTTCTCACATAGAAAAAGAATGATTACAAAAATGATCATGGCTGGGGTAAGTAAGGTTCTGACAACAAACATAATACATAGATTTTCTACACCTAGTGCAATTCAAGATATTGCATCCATCAATCTTTACTAACTTAGCCTTCCAAGTTTTAAATTCTCTTACAACGACCTTTGTTATCCTCTCTTCCACTCTTCTACGATGACCAGTGTTAGATATCCTTTCATTCTCTTCACACATTAATGGTAGATGACTCGACTCCTTGCACTGGATGCGTGAAGACTTCAAAAATTTCGGATTTGGACAACTCATAACTTGTACACACTTGTACATTTCATATCGAATGCCACGAAATGGACAATAAACCAGGTTTTCCAGTTTGGCTTCAATTATAGCAAATTTGGGTTGGCTCAATTCATATCTTTCAATGAAATCATTCGGAAGAGCCCTGTGAATATCAGATAAAGGAATTGGCTCTATGCATCCATGAGTATTCATTCAACGCAAATAGCATGTTTCTTTATAATTTCCATCAATAATTTCCTCTATCTGTCGTCGTACACATCCAAAACAAAATTGATGATGGTCTTTGCACTGTACTATATTTTCAAGTGGAAATTCATCACAACAACACCCATATTCCATATGATGTAATTCAAATTCAGTTTTTGAACTTCCTGCATTGGAAGAATCGTAAAAAAATGTTTTTCCATGAGCAGAATAGGAAAGATACTTCAAAGATTATGATTGTAGAGAATCAGTCATTATTAATGGGAGAGAAGAGACCATAGAATTAATATTATTCAACAGCTAATGAATAGATTTTTTGTAATTCCCAAGAATTCTCAGTGTACCGTTAGAATATTTGAAATCGTACAACTTTGAACAATCAAGTGACGTGGGTGACATTAGTTACAAAAGATTGATTGTAGCTAAATACAAATCAAGCTAAATTAGAAAGCTCCCACAGGGGACCTGTTGGGTCAAAACAAGGCCAATTGGCCCAAATATTACCTATCCCCTCAGTGGATAATTGATTTCCTAGTCATATCCATGTGGGGTAATCAGATAATCCCATTGAGGTAAGTTTGAGCTTTGAATCACATGCTCCCAACAAAGTGTCTTCTCAACAACTAGCTAACGTCATCATTTAGCTCTGTCAAAATAATTTTCTACACAATTAACTTTATTATTTTGCAACTTTTAATTTCATGAGAATATCAACTTATTCTCTCCTATTTGCGAATAGACGGGAAGTAATTTAATTTTTATTTTTATTACAGTATTACCCATTTATTACTCGCTATGGAAATGTTATGTTGTGGGTTATTAACTAAATATTATGATCAAATGGTTATAACTATATCACAAATTTAGTCAAACACTACAACAATATATGAGGTGTTCACACCAATAAAAATCCAATTACAGATTCCAAAGTCAAATAAATATGCATTAGTTCCTTAATGGTAAAGGAATATGCATGAGTTTCTATCACGATGTAAAGATAAATATGTATTAAAAATTACAAAAACTAATAAAACATATGATTATGGGATTTGTAAAACATTTCCATAGAGATCATGGTATTATAAATATGCTCAGTGGTTGGTCAGTAGAAGATAAAATATTCTTTGGTGAAGGAGACAAAGTTTATGTTATGAGAAATTTTGGGAACCCCTAATTATACAAGATGGTTAGGATAGCATTAATACATGAACAAAGTATTTTCATATTTTTCATGAGTGGTTAGATGCACTTAATAACACTATCATCAGAATTATAAGTCTACTCAACTAGGTTATTAGATGATGAACAAAAATATAGAGCCAAATTCATGGTTCTACCAACATTTTAAATGACTTCATATTTATTTGATGAGACATATTTGTGATGTACCTCAATTTCACCTTATATTTTTTCCACTTTCATAAATATCGTTTCAACAATAAATTCATCTCCATATGAAATATGTCTTCAAAATAAAAGTGGAAACATTAACCATATTCCAAATTTGAATTTGTAAGTGTTATGTTTTCATTTAACACCTTTACAATGATTTTTGTTTCAACACTTGGAGTATAATTGGTTTAAGATTAGTTATTTCATAACCATATGGATGTTTTTAATTTGAGACCCAACCAAAGATAAATATCCTATTAATACCACAAGCCTATTGGTTACTAATATGTTTATTTCTACAAGCTTCTTTGCAATAAGACTTGGCCAATCATAATGCTTAAGCGAATAATGATACTTTGTTCCATTTACAACAATAGGAATAGACTTTTTCATATATATATATATATATATATATATATAATATAATAACTTATGTTTGCATATTCATTATATATCGTGGTTTCTTGTTCCATTTTTACTCTAGTCAAAAGAGTTGTGTGTTGTGTGTCCCCTCCTTCTTCACTAACAAGGAATTTACCATATACCTTTCTACTAAACCATTAAACTTACGCATTCTCCCTTACTATTTGGTATCTTTGGGTATGTTTCAACCCATGCAATTGCTACCACTTGGCATATTATGTTTGGGTTAGCTTTCCTCGATCACATGATGTTAAGCTCTACAAAAATGACGAAACAAGGACTAATAAGTTTAAAAATAGATATATGACTAGGGTAAACTACTTTTACCTTTGTTCATTTGCTCTTCATGATTCTTCTCCTGTTGTTAGGGCTCTTTGCTTTGAAGAGACTAAATGATGGTTTTGAACCTATACCTTTACACATGATAGGTCTTCTTAATGCAATTAGCCATTATTGATTTCATTATTTCCTCTATTTCGAATCTAAGCTTTCATCCATGTGGCCATTGTTTTCTAAATAAAAAGAGGTAGAACAAAATTTTACCCTTTCATTTCGAAAGAGTTAGATGTTAGCTCTCATAGCCTCACATTCTATTTATAATTATTATAGTGCTTAACCCTATAGGTCTTGAGAGGGTTTACAACGTCTTTGTCGATGAGGAACCATTTTGGGGTTCTATCTATTTTTCAAAGGATGGCTATAAAGTTTCAAAACAGATTCAAGGGTTTTAACTTTCCATTTACATCTTATGTAATTCCTCTCAGCCTCTCCTCTTACATTTTTGTTGCTAGAGATTTAGACTTATTTTATTTTCCTCCTTCTCCTCTATATATGTTTGTATTTAAATTTTCCATTCTGATGGTTTCTCATTTAAGGTTATGGAGAATAATGGGAAACTAATTCCCTTAAGAGGTTCAACATAAACTTTGTAGGTTATCTTTGTTACTTTCTTCCTACAATGTACTTATTTTCTACCATCTTCCATTGGGATAACAATTCTCCCTCCTAATTTTTAATGGATCGGATTGAAGCCATCTAAGTTTTATTGAAGAAATTTTTGCCTTCAATGAGGTTAATTTCTTAATTTACCGAGCTAGGTTTTTGACCCTTTACCATGGTTTTAACAAATGACATTGATATCTTTGTCTTTGGGCTTTTCTTTTTAGCGTACATAGACATTCATTGAGAAGGACCTTTTTCATAGTAATTTTCATATCTATATTTAAATTCTTTCCTATGAAAATTTGTTATGAATATAATATCTTGGAAATGATATCTTATTGTAAAGGGTTTTTGTAACTTATTTGTCTTCTTTGACTTTTCACTTATCCGAGCTATGATTTGTGTACATCGATATAAACCCATCGTAAAATTCTAACATTTTTACCATGTTTCCCATTCCTTTAATACCAGCTTCCCCTTATTACTTCCCTATATATATATATATATATATATAGATAGATGGATAGATAGATAGATAGATAATATATAATATATATATATAATGATATATATATATAATATATATATAATATATATATGATAATAGATAGAAGATGATAATATAATCTTTTCACATCTTGTAATACCAATTTCGCCTTGTATATATTGCACATATTGTGGGATAATTATCTTAGATTGAGATGTGAAGTAATTTGATATATTGATATATTCCCTTTGTTTTTAATTATTTAAGATTCTTTATATGATGGTTCAGTTCTTATGAAACATTAAGTGTTCCCGTTCACATAATTCAATTCTTGTTCACAAAATGTAGCTTTTGTTTTAACCTTATTCCTTATCATATATCCAACTGTCAAGACAAGAATTTAGCACATGTTTTCTATTAAGAAAAGGGCTCAGATGGTTTTGGGTTGTTGTAATTGCAACCAAGTCACCAAAAACTTGCTTGAAGTAGTGATCAAACATCTAGTCAACTATTTTCTATATACAACATATCCTTTTAAGTAGTGAAGATAATGATTTTGTTAACTCACCAACATATTGTTTCCATCACCAACAACCTGATATATCCATGGGATCAAATGATATATTGCTGAAGTTAACCATCGAAGCTAAGACACCCCT
>APFE031386489.1:0-16194 GCA_000404065.3 Pinus taeda
CCTGTTTTGTGCCATCGTCACTGCTTAACTTAAGATTCTGCTGCAATGGTGTTGCTGCTGTTTTACACTGTTCCACTCTGAATCTTTCCAACAGGGTTCTGGCATACTTTCCTTGGGTTAAGAAAGTTTGACCAGAATCTTTCCACACCTCCAAACCTAGGCAATAATGAAGATCTCCAAGGTCTTTCATTTCAAATACCTGTGACATTTGCTGCTTGATTTCTTTGATCAAATTATCTGCATTCCCTATTATTATCATGTCATCCACATACAAAGAAATCAAAATGATTTGCCTCTGTTTATTTATCTTGGTATACAGGTTTGGATCGTTGAGGCTCCTATGAAAACTATGCTGAATAAAAAATGAATCAATTTTGTCATACCATGACCTGGGTGCTTATTTCAAACTATAAAGTGCCTTATGTAGTTTACACACTAAATGCTCCTGCCCCTTTTTCACAAAATCATGAGAAATTAGTCGGTTAGAACTACCTCTCATGGAAATGGTCATACGTGAATGACTTACCTAACGCAGTTGAATCCCAAAATGATATCTAATATAATGCACTGCGTAAACCCCCATACTTATATTTCTTCTTTTAATTCTCCATTCAGAAATGCAGATTTAACATCTAACTGGTGTAGCTTCCATTTATGTTTTGTTTCTAAACAAATTAGCATTCTAATTGTATTAAGTTTAGCTACAGCGGCAAAGGTGTCATCGAAATCAATTCCTTCTTGTTGTGAATAACCCTTTGCCACCAGTCTAGCTTTGAATTTTTCTACACTCCCATCTGCATTTATCTTAGGTTTATACAGCCACTTACAACCTATAGGGGTTTTTCCTTCTGGCAACTCAACTAAGTCCCAAGTATGGTTTCTATATATTGATTCCATTTCTTCATGCATTGCAGCCCTCCATTCATCTTATCTACTTGCTTCTTCATAGTTTGAGGGTTCTACAATATTTAAAATTTTGGACATTAAAGCATAGTCTCTGAATTTTGCAGGTAGTCTAGTCTTCCTACCTGATCTTCTAGGTAAAGGACTTACCTCAACTCTATCTGTTTCAGCACTCTCCGGGCCTGCATCATCACTTATTACACTATCTGCTACTACTTCTTCATGTTTCTGCTCCTGCTCCTGCTCCTGCTCTTCTTCTTCTTCACTGTTCAGTTCTATTAGGAATGGAATGTGGCTGTCATTGTTAGAGTCTTCCTTTCCATCTTCTGTCTGTTCACGAAAAATGACATCTCTGCTTGCAAACACTTTATGAGTCACATGATTATATAACTCGTATGCCTTATACTCTGTGCCATATCCTACAAATATACATTTCAAGGCTTTGGGGTCTAGCTTTTTCCTATATGCTTTTGGTATATGAGAAAAATCTTTAGATCCGAATATTCTTAAATGACTGACTGCTGGTTTGAGTCCAAACAATGCTTCAAAGGGGGTTTTGAAGCCTAGACATTTGGTGAGACTCCTATTCTTCAAATAAACAACAGTATTAATCGCTTCTGCCCAAAGACCATTAGAAATACCCTTACCTTGAAGCATACTTCTCGCACACTCCACAAGGGTCCTGTTCTTGCGTTCTGCTACTCCATTCTGCTGTGGAGTGTGTGGCACTGTGAATTGCTGTATAATACCATGCTACTTGCAGAAGTTCATGAACTCACCTAACTTGTATTCTCCCCCTTGATCCGAGTGGAGAATCTTTATCTTCTTTCCTGTTTGGTTCTCTATCATAGATTTGAATTCTTTAAAGTATCGGAAAGCTTGACTATTTTTACTTAAAAAATATACCCAAGAGAACCTAGTGCAGTCATCTGTAAACAATAGAAAGTAGTATGCACCTCCTAAAGACCTAGTCTGCATAGGTCCACAAATATCTGTATGCACTAGTTCTAGGATGTCTCTTTCTTTTCTGTTAACATGCAAAGGGAATTCATCTCTATGCATCTTCCCTAATGCACATCCATCACATTCCAGTTTGACATTATGTAAAGCAGGAAATCCATCGACCATACCTTTCTTCTGAAGTAAGATGAGGTCTTGCAAATTGAGATGTCCAAATCTCTGATGCTAGAGATTTTCGACTGTTGATGTTGTTGCAACCATCGCTTGTCGTGGCATGCTCCTTGCATCTAGTCTGTACAAATTCCCCACACGTACTCCTGTTGCAACTGTCTCCAATTGGCTATCCTGAATGACACATCCATTCTTAAAGAATTGCATCTGCATGTCCTGGTCTATTATCATAGAGACAGAGATCAAATTATTCTTAATTCCTGGAACATATAAAACGTTTTTGAGATGTTTGATGTCGCCACTAGGTAGCTTCACGGGAATATCCCCACAACCTTTGATCTCATACCCACTGTCATCTCCTAAGTATATTTTTGATCCACATGCAGACTCTTCAAGAAACTCAAAGCAATCTTTCTTACCGGTCATATGCGAGGATGTGCCAGAATCGACATACCATATATTATCCTAATCTCCTTTTGATGCCGAAAGTGCACACTCGACTGTGAATAATTGAATATCATGACTGTGGTCATCTTCTTCTCCAGCAAAACATCCCTGATGTTTCCTCTGTTTTCCTTTTCTTTCATCCGCCTGCCTCTTATAGCAGCTCTTTAATCTAGTGGCCAGGCTTCCCACAGTAAAAACATATCTTAACATAATTATCAGTCATACCTCTAAATGGTCTCTTTTGAAAAGAGCTAGCCCTTTTCTGCTGCTGCTGCAGTTGCTGATGTTGTTGTTGGTGCTGGTGCTGCTTTCCTATGTATTGTCGCCTCTTCGCCATCAGAGCTAAGTCATTGCTCTGAGTTTTCAGATTGTGTCTTCGTTCCTCCTCCTGGAGCAAAATCATTGTCAGGTCATCAAACAAGGGGGCTTTCTCTCTCGGTGACAACCGTGAGATGAATGTCTGATATTCATCGGTCATTCTGTTCAGTGTAAGTGTAACCAGATATGAATCTGATACCTTCTCTCCAATGGCTCCCAATTTGTCTTTCAGATCCTTGACTCTGGCCATGAATCCACCAACAGATTCATTCTCATCCATTTTTAATGAAAATAATTTTCCCTTGAGTCCCAGAACACGATTTGTGTTCTGTGTCTCGTACAGATTCTTGATTGTGGTCCATATATCCGCGACCGACTTGCAATCTCTGATATGGGGGATAATGTTGTCTTTGATAGACATCTTCAGTATGACTTTCGATTTTGTTTCTCTCTTATCCCAGTCCTGTTCTTGGGCCGGTGTTCCAGTTCTCTGCTCATTTCCCAAGACGATAAACCATGCATTCGCACTCTCCAGCAAAGTTTGCATTTTGAACTTCCAGTTAGAGAAGTTCGTTCCATCGAGCTTGCCAAACTCGTGGAGGTATGATTCTATGCTGTTGTTCATTTTTGCCCAACTGAACACTTCAATCGGCCACCACCGGGCAAGTTCGATCTGCTACCACGAAACAGATCAGAAACTTCACTGTGCCACTACCGGGCAAGTCCAATCTGCTGCCACCGAACAGATCAAGGACTTCACTGTGCCACCACTGGGCAAAACCGATCTGCTATCACTGAACAGATCAACAAGCAAGCTCCAACACGCCACCACCGGGCAAGGGCGATCTGCTTCCACCGAACAGATCAAGGAGCTGCACTGCACCACCACCGGGCAAAACACCGATCTGCTTCCACCGACAAGATCACAGAGCTCTGATTCGCCACCACTGGGCAGGTCCGATCACGGAACCCCAATTCGCCACCACCGGGCAGATCCGATCTGCTACCTCCGAGCTGATCAAGGATCTTCAATTTGCCACCACCGGGCAAATCAAATCTGCTGCCACCGAGCAGAATCTCCACGTGCCTCCACCCGGCAACTCCGATCTGCAACAAAAATTGCAGATTTCCAGAGAGAAAGAGGTTGGCTCTATGACGCTCTGAATAGCTAAAAATCCGTGCCAATTGCAAAAAAGAAAAATTCACGATGTCCACAGAAATTGGCGTGCTTAACAACCACAGATCCGCGCCAATTTTAGTTATAATTTTCCTGGCGCGCTTTTCAGACCCAAACCAGCACCAATGGCATGCTTTTTCTTTAAAAAGTAGCGCCAATTGCTCAACCTTTTCTCCAGCTCTGAGATGATCAGTCATACCCTTCACTCCAGGTGTTACTGCAGTTCCACCTGATCACACAGATAGTTTTACATGCACTCCTTACCACTATAGATGTGCAACTAATGATACATCCTCAAAAAACAAAAATTAAGGCTACCTCTATCCTAAGCTCTCATACCAAGATAAAAAATCACACTTTGAATTAAATGAAGGAGTTGCAGCTCACAAGTGTGTACGGCACCCGGGAGACTGCACTCAAACAAAGAGAAGACTCTCTCTCACGTTCACTCTACATTACATCAAATGAATACTACAATATTAAATACATCACTGAAAAATAGGTAGTTGTAAACAATCTCCTAAACTCTACTAGGAACTAATCCTAACCTAAGGAGATACATTACAATCAAATAACCATTTCTCCATTATTTTTAACTAGGGATGGGTAGAGCAAGAAACTTGATACAACATAAATTCAAACCCACAAAAGAAAAGATTGCACTTAGGAAAGAATTAGTGACGGGAGGAGAGAAGAAATCAAGAATATAGGTTCTCTCATCAATATTCTTCTTCGGATCTATATATTCTTGCATACATCTCAAACGCTAAAGATTGTCAACCGTCCCTAGAGTGGCAGCCAACATTCTAATATATTCAAGACACTCCCAAAACAATAATGTTTGAGGTGCCAGAATGTAATTGAAAGTGGACGATGTCATGAAAAGCGTTACCATTATTAAAATTTTAATGCCATTGAAAGTGGACGATGCCATTGAACGTGGACGCTATCATTGACTATTTGTTGCAAATATATCACACTAGATCTAGCATTTAGAGTACTTAGATACCCGACATCCCTAGGAACTAGAATTTGTCCATTTTCTTGTTTCAAATATGTTTGGAAGCTAGAAATATCCAGCAAAATAGAAGAAACTCGCAGAATTGATTCTAGGCAGATAAAAGATGTTATGGTAACTTGTTTATATGTTTATCGAAGTTGATGTCGAGCACTTGAAACTAAAAGTATTTAAAAGGGTCTTCGATCATGATAATTTTTTTTCTTTTCCATCCCATTGTGTTCCGGCTGGAGCTAGCTTCTCATTTTTCCTGAGATTTCGATTTGAAATTTGATGATTGAAGATTACGTTTATATATAAACATTATTATAAATTTATAAAAAATAATTACCGGTTTACATGTTTTAGAATTGTACATAAATCTCTCTATATATCTACCAGTCGAAAACTAGTTAAGGGTTGCCTTTAAGCCCAAAATAAAAGATCACAAATCCATGTCGCATATCATTGAGGTTCTTCGAAACACTTTCATGTGTTACACTTTTCTTAAATAACATGGAAATTTTATAATCAGTTCTGAGTAGTTTCCTGGATGAAAGAAACCGTACAAAATAACAGATCGGTAAACTGCAGCTACAGCTACCAAGTTACATTGGCAAATAAAAAGGTCGAGAGTGGGATGTCCCAACTCTGTTGAGCACTTATATTCATACAAAATTTGAGTCGGTTACATAGGTTACTTTCTTCTCTTCGAGTATTGATGAGGCGAGACTATGTTGACTCTTCGAACTTCAGTGCATTGGGGCGGTGACTCCGGAGGGAGTGACACGGTGTGGCAGTCGAGGAGATAATTACATATCTAACATTTGGCGGTGGCACTTGTTCTACTATAACTTACCTAAGGAATGGAAAGGAATGATCAGAGTACAACGCAGCGTGAATAAGTCACACACAACTGCTATTAACAAAAAAAAACTACTCATTTAATAATATAATCCTTGCAACACTCACTAGAACACCTTGCAAATACTGCTCCCTTACAACCTTGACTATGCATTCATACTATGCTTCATCTCAATTTATACAAAAACTGAGTCACTTAATTTGCTTTTTCGACGCTAAATGGGTTGAGGTGGTGATGGCTCTTTGAAAGTTGAGGAGATCATGGTGGTGGCACTTCTTAGACGCAGGACAAGTCATGGTGGTGAGGCGGTGTTCGGTAATTAATTTGAGGTAGGTATAATTATTTTTAACATTCGCCTTTAATTAACATCGACAATCTCAAAGTAACTTAAACATGCCTTTTCATCTAAGTCTCAGCTAGGCTTACAATAATTCAAAAACTTTGACATCTACTCTTTTGCTCGATTTCTTTTTTTGTTTCTTCGAGATCTTGTATCCTCTCAGCTTTGTCTTTTTTGCATAGGTTCCAAATTTTAGTTTCTTCATTTGTTGTTGTAGCTCTACCATCGTTATATCTTTATTTATCACAAAAAACATAGAAAATCATTTCAAACTGTCCATAGATGTTCTACGTCTTCAAAATTTTGTTCATGTGTGGACTGCTCCCACATGTCATCTTCTACAATTTTCTCTACATCATCAATCTTTTGATTATTAATTTGATGCAACATAAGTTCATAATAGAATTTCATGTCTTCAAGACACCAATACATGAAAATTTCATTTTCAATATCGTCCATGCAATTTTCAATATTCATAGCTGCAACTTCTATGAAGACATCATAAATACATGGTTTTTCAAGCCATGCTTCAAGGAACTTTAATTATTCTTCATAATCATTATGTGCACCTACAACCAGAAATCAATGTTAGAATTAAAAATATTTGTAGAACCACATTGGTTTTGTTCATTCTATGGCTTTTCCTCTGCCTTTGTTTTCTTTTTATGGGATTCCTTCTTTGCCTCTAACTCTATTTTTGCCTCTATCTCTGCCTCTGTATCTTCCACTTGTCTTTTAGATGCAATTGGGATTCTCTCACCAAATAACAATGTATCAATAAGGTGTTTTTATTGGATCATATCCAACCACTCATCAATAATGAATTGTTCTTTATCAAAATTAACATAGGCAATTTCAATTGCTAGACCCATTAAACAATATGCTTCTCTATTGGAAACATTATCTATGCCAAAATTAGTGTCTGCTGATAAAACACCATCAACATTGTGGTCTACTTTCGAGTGAGATTCACAAAATCCTTCATCTTTTTGTAGATTCGCTACTGCATATCCAAGTTCATTTTCAACTTCAAGCACTGCTACAATAGGCTTAACAACACTACTCTCTTCAACTTGATCACTCCCCTTGCACCAAATTCTGATTCGAGGATCTTCCATGCTTCATTGGAAGCTGTAGCTTCTGTTACCTTGCACAAAAACTTCTCATCCAATCATTTTTTTATAATTTTTAATGATAAATCATCACATACTTCATCATATGGGTTATTAGACCAATGTTCAATTAAGTCTTTAACTCGAAAAAAAGTTAGAATTCAAATAAACCACAAATAAAAAAAATTTACCAGTACACATAGGTGGTGGCAGCATATCAAATCTACACCAATCACCCTCAATTTCTTCTTTGTCTTCCGCTAGACTTCTTAATTCCTTGGCTCCGACATGAACTTCTCTAAGCATGGCAACGATCTTTTCCTTTCCTTTTCCATTCATTTTCTTAATATGCTTCAATCGTGCTTTACCACCCATGTCTAATATATTTTGCATGTCTTATAGATTCTTTCATGATTACATAAAGATATGTTTCATATCACCCGTGAAAAAAATATGATATTTAATATGCGCCCTATAAGACACAATCTTCATCCAAAACAGTATCATGCTTGACAAAACACCAAAATATTTTGCACAGAAACAAATTTTTGCAAAACATAACACTCTCTTCAAATAAAACATTTTTAATAACCTTTGCTTTTTCAAAACTTTTAAACCAAAACACCAATAATATTTCACTTGAACTCTAAAGAACCTTTCAAATAAATATTTCTCAAATCTTTTAAATCTTGCGCAGGCAATTCAACTTCAAATAAGATTCTTTTTTTCAACGTTCCTTCCTTTTAAAACATATAAGATTCTTTCTTTTCAACGTTCCTTCCTTTTCAAACAAATCAATTTTGAAAACCTTTTATCGAAAGACAAAATATTTCTAACCATGGCTCTAACCTCACATAGAAACATTTTGTTTAAATCACTTTTTGATTTATGTCTCTATGGTTAAACACACCGCTTTCAAATACATAAAGCGTAATAAAATAAAAACTTGGCCACCAATTAAAATCTTAATACTCTTCAACTTTGTCCGCCAATAAACTCACACACAATTTTTAACTTTGCGTTGGTGTTGGCTGCCTTGGAATTCTCGTGCTCCTTAGAGAAAACTTTATGAAGAAGCCTCTTCCTTTTGAAACTAGGCTTTGACTCTTCCTTTCGAAACGAGCCGCTTCTCACGACCACACGATGTTTTTTCACGGCAGCTGCGGTTGTTCAATCTCACGGCTACTTATTCACAAAAGGTGGATGATTTTTGAAAGGCCTCAATTTGGCATAGAATCTATGCATCGGCACTCTTCAAAGGACGGCTCCCCTTGAATGACAATGCCAAAATTCAAACATACCACTAGGTCAAGTGATGTGTCAGTAGGGCAGGGTGAACATATATCAAAAATCTTATACACGATCTGGTATCTGGTTCAAGGGTATCATACTCGGAATAAAATATGAAGAAGGGAAGTCTATGCTTCATAAACATTCAGCTGCATACACGGCATTGACTTAACTTTAATGGTCAACCCACTGCAGCTCCACAGGCGGCTCTAGACAGCTCAACGCTCAGTGCATCCAAACACTCAAAGGAGAATCACTCAAACACTTACCACAGTCGGCCTCACGTAGAAATTTTACCACTCGACCTCTCTTCACAGATGACCTGACCTCTGATACCAATTGAAAGGAATGATGAGAATACAACATATCGTACATAAGTCACACGCAGCCTCTGCTGCTAACAAAAAAAACTACTCATTTAATAATACAACAGTAGGCAGCTACAGTTGCCTTGCAACACTCACTAGAATACCTTGCAGCTACCACTACCTTACAACCTTGACTATGCATACAGACTATGCTTCATCTCAATTTATATAAAAACCGAGTTGGTTAATTTTCCCTTTCGGCGTTGAATAGGTTGAGGCGGTGATGGCTCTTCGAAAGTTGAAGAGATCACGGCGGTGGAACTTCTTTGATGCAGGACAAGTCATGGCGATGTGACGGTGTTGGGTGATCAATCTGTCACGCGGGCATAATTATTTCCAACACTGGAAAACCAAAAATAATGAATTACAAATGCCGAAACATATCATTTAGGTTCTCCGAGAAATTTTTTGTATATTAATTTTTAAATCAAATATGGGATTTTTATAGTCCATTCTCAGTAGTTTCCTGAAACCTTGGTGAGAGTTGTATGGGTTGTTCAATATGATTTCATGTTTCATAATATTTTGAAACTTCACATTCCAGATATTGTAGATATACCTTTGTTTCAAGTAATGTAGGAAATTACATTATAATATGTGTTTACTTTATTTTAAAATATGTTTAGATAGTTCTATAGAATGCAATGAGATATTTTCACTACTTTTTTAAGATAAAAAAAATTAAAAAAAAATCACTTTTTATTTTATTATTTATTTTGTATTAAAATTTAATATCAATTGAATTGTCTTAAATATAAAATTTAAGAAAAAACAATTTGAAGAAAAAACTTTATATTTAAAACAAAAATTGTTTGACGCAATATTTTATATTTAAGACAAAAACAGTTCAAGCTAAAAATATTTTAAGATAACTTTATATTTAAGACTAAAAGTTTGAGACCAAAATATTTTAAGACAAAACTTTATATTTAAGACAAAAATATTTTAAGACAACTTTATATTTAAAACAGTGGTCACTTAAGACAAAACTCATTTAAGACAGTTAACAATTAAGAAAAAACCATATCGATTTAAGACAATATTATCTAAAACCTACAAAATTGACTCTGACAATCCACCCTCAGTCCCTCAGTGAACACAATACTATTGTCTCCCTCTGACACTGTTCTTTCACTTACCATTCACATTATCTTACATAAAGACAATGATTTGTTGGGGTCTTAGTTTTGTGAGGGTAGCCGACTCTTTGAATAACATGACAACTTTTCGTCGCAAGATTTCATGGACATCAATTCCTCTTTTGTTCCTTTGAGCTTTGCTAATACTATTAGCAACAACTTGTGTATCGTTGCATTCATGAAGTCTACACAGAGATTCAATGAGTGGATAAGGGATAATTATATTTTTATATTTTGAAAATAGATATTCAAACCACATGAAATTTAATCATATCGATTTTTTTTTTTATATATTATATTTTTCGTTTTTCATTAATCCTTTTTAATTAAATATAAAATTAAAATATGCTAATTAAATATTATTTTTTAATTAATTATAAAATTAAAATATAAGATTTTGAAAAGTTAAAATATTTTAAACTAATTTTTAAGCATTTAATTTAATGTCTATTTATTTGAAAATTATATTAAAAATTACATAAAAATAATAAATTAAAGATAGTTTGATTTCAAAACAATTATAATATCTTTACAACATTCTAAAAATATAATTACATCGAAGGTGTTTCTCTACGAGTTGTGGCTGGGTAGATTTCGCCAATCAGAGCATTTGATTTTTGCCCTCCTCTGTCAAATCATTTTTTACCACATGGCAAGATCTCGCAACTCCCATATTTCATTTTCAACCTCTGAGTTTTGTCTTCTCTTTCATTAATTGTCTCTACTTCGAGTCCTAGGATGTGTTCTCAGTCTCAGTGTAGCCCACAGTTTCAATGCAGCACTAGTGCGAGCCCAAGGGTGAGGAATATTGAAAATGTTCCCTTGACTAAAGGTTTGGTTTCATCATCTCCTCGCTCTAGATTAAGCATGTTGAGGACTAGTATTAGGATTTCTAGAAGTACATGCGCAATGTGTTTGCAAATGATGCATCCTCTTGTTCATGGCTGCAATTCTGCTCTTGCCCACGAGTGGTGCAAAAGCAGCTTGCTCCAGTGGGAGTTACTAGGTCGTGGGATCAAATCACATAGCCCACATATGTTATTTTGGTTGTAATAATCTTAGAATCAATTAGGGCAATAAGAGGGCATATATTCTGATTTATTTCTCCCTTTCTTTCCCAACAAGTCCATCATATTTGTATAAAGGACAATGATTGTGTTGCGGGGCTTTAATGCATATTGTATAGTTCAATGGGTGACTCGAGTTATAGATCCACCATGACTAATACTAAAATTCCAACTTTAAAGGCATCATTCTCAACATTAAAAGATTCTGATTGATTTGCATTTAATTTCTCTACAAATCATTGACATTTTCTTTTACTTTTGTTTCGGTGGATGACCTACCTTTTAATAAATACTCATGGCTGACGACCCACAATTCACATGAAATTTTTGAAGAAGAATCATAGACGAGTGTCAAAATATTTACTTACAATAATCGAGAAGTTAGCATTAAAGATCAATTAAATGTATGTATGGCCTGTAAAATATTTCATGGAAATTAGGGTATTTGAATTGGTGGGAATTTAGCTGAGACTATAAGCAATTACAATATTTAATTTGGGGAAATTGTTGCACAATGGTTCTAGAGGGCTAATGGTTGACATGTATGATTACAAGAATGTTGTTTGGCCTTGTCATTCCTTCGGAGACAATTGCTACAATTTCACAACTTTTGTAGGTTGAAATCGCAAGTCCCTTGATTAGCTACTGTAAATTTATTTTCTTGTTTAAATTAAATGCGTTCAAGCATAATTTTCCACATTCGAAATGATATTCATGTTAGGGTGTTATTTTTCACTGTAAATCAATGCACCATAACTCCAGGTCCACATTATTAAGGATATTTGAATTTACCCAAATGCTCAATAATATTGATGGTAACTGGTGAAACTAAAGCCTTGGATGTGAACTTAAATCAATCTGAATCATATTGAGGTCTACTTCATTTAAGAGATTTGAACCTAGCCAGGTCAAGCATTAAATACATTGATAGATTACAACTGATTATAGATTTTGTCAACCTTGTTTAAATTTAACTAAACCAATATTTAAATAATTTGTATATTTGGAATATGTTTCTGTTACAAATTCCTCTTGTGAATACACTAAAGGAGATTCAGGCATTTCTTGTAGCCAATCCCTCTGAAATCCTCAACATATTAATCGAGAACTATTTTAGAGCTACCAAAGTCTTGACCAAAGCCTTCACTAAAGTTGATTTGATGAAGTACTAGTACCCAATGTCTACCATGCCCAAATAGGGCAATGATTGGCCCACTATGAGTGACATGATAATGAAAAACTATCGCCTTATAGTATTCACCTCAATAGCTTCAAAAGAGGCCTCAAAGAGAATCACATAGATAAGGATCCTTGTTTGCTAGCAATATCCAACATTATTTGTGTTGAATCGAAGAATATAAGCTCAAAATCCCTATCGCTGGTTCTCAAGAATTTATTCACAGATCAAACCAATGTACTCAAAGCCTACGTAGAAAATTTGATGCACTCTTAAACAATTTGAGCATGCGTCATGAGGCCGCAAGAAAACGATGGAATAATTTATTAGCAGTGGACTTCTTTCAAGTGCAATTTATTACTTCATTTTTTCAATTTACACAAGCGAATATTTAACCTCAGTGGGTTTTATGACATACACATAGAGGTTAAATTTTATTGATTCATTTTAAACTAGGGTTGGTATGTTCACATCTATTTCTGATCATTGTTTTATGTTTTTTTCACAACAATGGTCTTGTTGTCTAGGTAAATCCTCTCTTCAGATAGAGACGATCCCTCTGGCCCAATGAGTGGGTCTAAAAACCTAAGTGACAATCTACCAGACACTTTCTTAAGTTACAATTGAAAAGAGAGACAAAGAATATGGTCCACTTCGTTCTGATGTTAGTGCGACCTCCTTCATTAAAAACCTTGAATCACATGCATCACAGGCTCATTCCTACTGGTCACAACATTTATGCACCTACAAAAGAGATCAAGACACAATAAGGCCTGCAAATACAAATAGAATATTCAAAAGTAACGTGCTTAACTGATCAAGGAATGTTAAGTTAAATGATACATGAGCATACACATTTAGGGAAAATGAACCAGCAGTTGTATATTAATAGAAAATAAGGGGAAGCATACAACCAAGCCTTGTTGTTTATAGGCTCTCCTTGAATGAAAATCGAAGTCCAAGCTAAGCTCTCCAAGCATTCCTTCTACAACACAAATGAGAAGCATATAAGCACAATCTTAGCATAAGGGTGCAAATAGACATAGACAAACCATTTGTGAACGGGAGAGGATGAATATATAGGCTGGGAAAGGGAGTTAGGATCTCTCCAAAGATAGGAGTAAGCCCTTATCTAAAGGAGGTAGCTCATATGTATAAGACCAAGAGGCTAAGTTTGGGAGAATTTGACCTCATCTATGTCGAACAACCTCTAGTTTGCTGCTCTGGAAGCTTCTAGATCACGAAGCTTCTCATCCTCTTTGGGAAAATTGCCTTTTTGGGATCACCGCAACTATACAAGTGAACAGAGCGATGCCATCGTGGGTTAAGAACAGTGCAATAGGTGATCATCGCTATTTTTAGACTCATAAAGGTGATGATTCTCAAATTAGGGTTTTAGAGTTGTTTCCTTCAGCGGAAGATCAAGGTATTTTCTAATCAAAGTCTTAGGAAGTATCTGAACTGCATATATGAATGAGTACACTGCATGATGGTCATGTTTCGGGCACTTCGAGGTATGTCACAGGGAAGTGTAGGAGGTGTGAAAAAAATATTGTGTAACAGATGCCCCCTAAAGCATGAAGGCAGAAGGAGGAGTGATGGATGAGATGATTTATGATATTTTGTAATGCCAAGAACAAACACTTTGAGGAGACTTGCAAATCAAGGATTCATATACATATACATATATGATATCAAAACATGAATCAAATTTATGGACACAACCATCCGAATGATAATGAATATATGAAAGGATTCATGGTATGGGCACAACCATCCAAATGAGAAGGATCATTTGTAAATCTAAGATCCAGGGTATGGTCGCAGCCATCCGATATAGAAGGATCATCATAAATGTAAAGTCCCACGGTATGGTCACAACCATCCGTATAGCAAAAACATGTGTACAATAATGAAAAACATATAACTCCATGCAGTGTGAGTCATATCAGACAAGACTCAGGGTCTTACGCTCCATCCTGACCCTATCAAAGAACGAATTCTAACATGCGAATGAATGTGTTGAAATCAAACATGCTAGAAAACCACTTGATTACTAGCCAATGATGTGGACCATTAACAAGTATGAGAGAAACCACCAATAATGAGAATGGATCTCAAGGCATTATAGTATAATACGTGAATGTGATAATGAAACTAAAGTCGAACACTCTTGGAATCATCCAATTGAAGTCCAATGATGAAGATCTGTTGTCAAATGCCAAGATCTTTCCATTAAGGCATGCAAGCTCTAAGGTACTGAAAGGGGGTTTCTAAGTCATCTTTCTAGATAATGAACTGAAGTCAACAGGAAGTGACCTGTCGAAGGAGGGAAATGATGAGTCCCCTATCATCGACATGAAACAAGGAATAAAGTGGAATGAAATGAATAATATCCAAGACTATAATAATGGGTCAGATAATGTATAAGTAAATAAGTGCAGATAGGACTTCTATTGAACAATGGCGACACGACTCTAGAGTGTGGCAATATTTGGCTCAACATAGTACTAAAGGTCATGATGAAAAAATAAAATAGTCAAATGAGAGGCAAAAATGGATCGCCCAAACCTGAGAGGACAAGTGAATGAGTGAGGATATCCCAAACCTAACATGAAAGTAGAAGAGTGTCATTTTTAAGAGTGACATACTGCCTATATAGAGAATGTTTCATTTTCATTTTCTCCCTGTTATTTCTAGCAAGTACCCCAATTATTTTTATTACAAGCTTGAAGAGGATAACATATGCTTGTGATGTAAGTTAATTCTTCAAATGAATCCATCCTCGTATGTTTTATGAGTCCTAGGAAGAAGAAACTCGGTCTCATCATGGTGATAAGTCTTTCATCGTAAAATTTTAACGAGTCTAACCTAAGAACAACTCTGTATCTTCTTCAAATTTAGAGAGTTTGAAAAAGAGACGAAAAAAGAAAATTGCATTATGTCCCTTTTCGTAGCTTTTCCCTCGAACCCAGAAAGGTAGAAAACAATATTCGAGAGAACCTCTTGACCCCGTTGACCAAGGTGTACCTTTTTCATAAATAGTCAATCTCAACCCATAAAAAGGGTAAACATATACTGAGATGACGCTAATTCATTTAATTTAATGAGTTCAAAATGATAAGTACTCGCAATCTTTTCATATTTTAAGAGTCACGAAGTGGCTTGAAGATGACTCTAGGGGCGTTCCTTTTTCATTTATTTTTAAAGAGTCCGAAAAAGAGATAAAACAAAAACTCATTTGAAGCAATCAATAATAATCATAGGTTCACCAGAAAGTACCAGTAACTGCACAAGGAACTTCACCCATCACTGATATCGAGAAATAATAATAAAATATTGATAAAATATTGAGAAAAATGAACTAAAAAAATTATAAATAGGCCATAATTAAAAATATTTTCACCATTTGACCAAAGTAAGTTTTGAGAGTACATTTTGTTAGCGCTCAAATCTGCCTTAGGCTGAAATAAGGTAAAACTCAAGGCTACATCAAACCACGCTCAGCCTCGTAGCTAGCCCTACGAGGACATGAGAGGGCTCTCTCTAGGTCAATCTCGGCAAAAGGTAATCAATGATACTCGAGATGACTGAAATAGAAGCCAATTTTAGGCTAGGTATGAAGTACAAGGAGTTTGAAATTGATTTTTTGGAGTTTAGTTGAATTCAAGGGAAAGGCAATTTTGGGTGCGGGGATGAGGCACAATTTTTGTAGAGGTCTACTTGGGGCAAGGTAGGCGATTGTCTTGATGCTTTTAAAGAGAATGCATGGCTAGATCTGACTGGTGAGAAGTTAAGGAGAGCAAGAAACTTTCAAGGATTCTCCATAAACAGATGAAAACATGGAAAATCAAACAAACTTA